>JAZKJV010006930.1:270000-558458 GCA_037367405.1 Ottelia alismoides
GCAAAATAAGGTGGGGGCAGCCATGTTGGCTGCCCCTAGGAGGCAGCCACATATGACCCATATATATATATATATATATATATATAAGGAAATAATGGGGCTGCCCCGCCCCATTTTTCGGCGTTTTTTTATTTTTTTTTTGAAAAATAAAACCATGTATATTCATCTATATATCCCTCCTACATGCCATTCGAATTTCGTCAGAAACAGAGACTCCTACGGCTTCAATCTCGATGGTATCGATTTAAAAAAATCCTGTTACCTTTAAAAAATTACTGTCCGGATGGATACCGTAGAGTCTCTGTTTCTGACGAAATTCGAATGGTATATAGGAGGGATATAGGGATGAATGTAAATGGTGTTATTTTTCAAAAAAAATAAAAAATTTTGCCCAAATAAGGTGGGGGCAGCCATGTTGGCTGCCCCTAGGGGGCAGCCACATATGACCCTATATATAATGGGACCGCCCCGCCCCCAATTTCGACGAGTTTTTTTATTTATTTTTGAAAAATAAAATCATGTATATTCATCCCTATATCCCTTCTATATACCATTCGAATTTCGTCAGAAACAGAGACTCCTACGGCCTCCATCAAGATGTTATCGATTTAAAAAATACTGTTACCGTTAAAAAATGACCGTCTAGATGGATGCCGTAGGAGTCTCCGTTTCTAACGAAATTCGAATGGCATATAGGAGGGATATAGGGATGAATATACATGGCGATATTTTTTGAAAAAAATAAAAAAAACACCGTAAATGACGCGGGGGCAACCATGTTGGCTACCGCAAGGGGGCAGCCCCATTTTACCCATATATATATATATATATATATATATATATATATTATATATATAGGGTCATATGTGGCTGCCCCCTAGGGGCAGCCAACATGGCTGCCCCGCCTTATTTGGACAAATTTTTTTATTTTTTTTGAAAAATAACACCATGTACATTCATCCCTATATCCCTCCTATATACCATTCGAATTTCGTCAGAAAGAGAACCTCCTACGGCCTCCATCCGGACAGTAATTTTTTAACGGTAACAGGATTTTTTAAATCGATACCATCGAGATGAAGGCCGTAGGAGTCTCTGTTTCTGACGAAATTCGAATGGCATATAGGAGGGATATATGGATGAATATACATGGTTTTATTTTTCAAAAAAAAATAAAAAAACGCCGAAAAATGGGGTGGGGGCAGCCCCATTTTTTCCATATATATATAAATATATATATATATATATGGGTAAAATGTGTATGCCCCCTAGGGGGAGCTAACTTAGCTCCCCCACCCTTTTTTCACAAATTTTTTTTATTTTTTTTGAAATCTAAAACCGTGTAAATTCATTATTAAATCCATATATTATGTCATTCAAATTTCATGCGAAACAGAGACTCGTACGACCTCCATCCAAACGGGGTCGATTTAAAAAATCCTGTTGCCGTTAAAAAAATGACTGTCTGGATGGAGGCCGTAGGAGTCTCTGTTTCTCACGAAATTTTTATGACATAATATAGGGATATAGTGATGAATATTCACGGAAAAAAATTTCAAAAAAATAAAAAAAATTTGAAGAAAATAGGGCGGGGGGAGCTAAGTTAGCTCCCCCTAGGGGGCAGCCCCATTTTCCTCTATATATATATATATATATATATATATATGTATGTATGTATGTATGTATGTATGTATGTATATGTATATATATGTATATATATATATAGGGTCATATGTGGCTGCCCCCTAGGGGCAGCCAACATGGATGCCCCCGCCTTATTTGGGCAAATTTTTTTATTTTTTTGAAAAATAACACCATTTACATTCATCCATATATCCCTCCTATATACCATTCGAATTTCGTCAGAAATAGAGACTCCTACGGCCTCCATCCGGACAGTAATTTTTTAACGGTAACAGGATTTTTTTTAAATCGATACCATCGAGATGGAGGCCGTAGGAGTCTCTGTTTCTAACGAAATTCGAATGGCATGTAGGAGGGATATATGGATGAATATACATGGTTTTATTTTTCAAAAAAATAAAAAAACGCCGAAAAATGGGGCGGGGGCAGCCATGTTGGCTGCCCCCAGGGGGCATCCCCATTTTTTCCATATATATATATATATATATATATATATATATATGGGTAAAATGGGGCTGCCCCCAGGGAGTAGCCAACTTGGCTACTCCCACCCCTATTTTTCCCTAATTTTTTTATTTTTTTGAAAAATAAAAATTTGTATATTCATCATTATATCCCTCTCACATTCTATTAAAATTTCGTCAGAAACAGAGACTCCTAAGCCCTCCATCCAGACGTCATTTTTTTAACGGTCGTAAGATTTTTTAAATCGACCATGTTTGGATGGAGGTCGTAGGAGTCTCTGTTTCTGACGAAATTTTAATAGAATGTGAGAGGGATATAATGATGAATATACAAAAATTTATTTTCCAAAAAAATAAAAAAATGAGGGAAAAATAGGGGTGGGAGTAGCCAAGTTGGCTACTCCCTGGGGGCAGCCCCATTTACCCCTCTCCTCTCTCTCTCTCTCTCTCTCTCTATATATATATATATATATATATATATATTTGTCCGTATGTTTGTTGTTATATATAAATATAGCTATGGAGTTATTTAACTAAATAAATTGTTTTTTTTCTTTTTTCACCATAATAGATATAAGGGATTTTATCACTTGTGCCCCTCTGAGATATCGCAATATCAGTTATGCCCCTATCGTTTTGGTAATATCAGTTGTGCCCCTCACTTCTGGCTAATTTTTCACTTGTGCCCTTCCGTCAGATTGACCGTCAAAAAATTAAAACAACCATGGTTTATTCAAACCATGGTGTGGTTAAGAAGGGCATTATGGTCAAAATAAAATCAGAGGAACCAGAGAGGAGGGGTAGAGCATGGGTTGGAGAGGTTGGGCAGGGGGAAGTGTTGTGGGAGGAAGTGCAGGCTGGGGCGGGGGCGGCGGGGGCCGGGGGAGGTGTTGCGGGAGGAGGTGCAGGCTGGGGCAGGGGCGGCGGGGGTCGGGTGAAGTGATGCGGGAGGAGGTGTGGGCTGGGGCGGGGGCGACGGGGGCCGGGGGAGGTGCGCAGCTACGACTTGGCTAGCAGGCGGCGGGGGGGTGCGGGACAAGGTCGGGGGATTGGGGTGCAGAAGCTCGGGGGAGGGAGTGCGGGACAGGGGCCGGGGGCGGGGGGTTGGGTGCGGGAAGCTCGGGGGTGTGGGACAGGGGCCCGGGGAGGGGGTTGGGTGCGGGACAGGGGCCGGGGAGGGGGGTTGGGGGCTGGGGGAGGGGGCCAGGGGAGGGGAGTTGGGTGTGTGCAAGCGGCGGGGGGTGCGGGAGAGAGGCTGGGGGAGGGGGGTTGGGTGCGGGAAGCTCGGAGCAGTGGCGAGCTTGAGGATGGCCACCCCAAGGCAAGTGTTGTCGCATGTTAATTTGGTCACCTGAACGAGCACGAGGGAGCAAGGAGGGTCGAGTGAGTGGACGGCCTTCGGGAAGAAGAGGCTGAGGAGGGTGGGTCCGGGGGTGAAGTCGGCCACAGAGCCGTCGCAGGAAGCCTCGACGAAGAGGACGCCCTTGGCCGTGTAGAGGACCTGGTTGCGACCGTGGTGGTCATCGCGGAGCTCGCCGGCGAAGGGGTAGAAGGGGACGAGGGCCTTGGAGAGGGAGAGCTTGAGCTTGGCGATGTCGGGCAAGTGGTTGTAGAGGAAGATGAGAGGGGAGAAGATGTTGACGTTGGGGGTGAGGTCGAGGTTGGAGAGCCAGATGGGGTGGGTGGGCGTGGAATGCTCCGGCTTCACGTACTCCCATCGCAGGATCCTTCTCCTTCTTCTCTCCTCCATGGCTGTCTCTGTTGGTGGAGATGCCTTGGATTCTGTTCTACCACATGGAGAGCTTGGGGCGGAGGGAGAGGAGCTCGGGGTGGGGTCGGGGGCGGAGGTGGGGGCAGGCTGAGGCGAAGGAAGAGGGCAAGTCGGGGTGGGGGAGGTGTTCCGAGCGGAGAGGGAGGAGGAGGAGGTTGGAGGAGGAGGAAGAGGATGGGGAAGAGGAGGAAGAAGAAGAGGATGAAGAAGGGGGTGTCAAATGACCATTTAACCTTTTTAAAAAAATAATTCCGCTTATGTCCTCAAAGGTAACGTCCGTTTGCACTGTGGATGGGCGACCACTAACCCAAGGGGCACAAGAGAAAAATTAGCAAGAAGTGAGGGGTACAACTGATATTACCAAAAAGATAAGGGCATAACTGATATTGCGATATCTCTGAGAGACACAAGTGATAAAATCCCTTGATATAATAATTATAAAGTAAACATATTTAATATATATATATATATATATATATATATATGTATGTATGTATGTATGTATATATCACGTGTAAACCAATTAGTAAAATTCCATAAAGAAATTTTGACATTTATCGATCTCTAGTCCAAATCCGATGTTTACGATTGTATCCGTTGTTAAATTATATCTTAACAAAGTTTTCATATCCGTTGACATTCATATATGCATCTGTATTAGCAGTTAAACACAAATAAGAATATGGTAGCACCTCTATCGCTATTTATATCCAACTGTTTACATCCCTAACGATAGTGTTGCACAAGTTCATATTCAAACCTACCAAAAGCTTAAGACAAGGTGAAATGAAAGCTTAAGACAAGTTGAAATGAAGATTCTTTGTTCGGTACTCTCTGTTATTTCCGGCCTCAAAATAAGTTTAAGCAAATTTGAGTTCATTCGATTAATGGTGAGAGCTCCTCTTTTTTTAAAAGATTCAACATCCATTCATCTGAAAGAAAGTATTCAACCAAAAAGTTCGGAGGTGGAGGGCGAGCAACAAAATTTATCCGAGTTTACTAATCCTAAAGAGGCACTTAATATTCTGAAGGCAAGTAACCCATCCTCCAAAATCATCCAATTACCACTATGTCAGAGATAGAGAATCATCACATCGTGATAAGATTTTCCATTTCCAGCTGTCTAAGAAAAAAATTCTGGCAATAAAAAGAACTGGAATGCTCAAACTCTGGTAGGCATGGAGATTGGCTTGGGAATCATAACTTGAGAACAATCGAAGAATTTATAATAGATACACTGTTTTTCCGATATTCAACCCCAATAATTACTCTACAACACAGCAGGCACAAAACAAACATAGCAGGGAACCCTCCGAAAAGATGTTGGACCTTCGAATTATTAAACAATAGCAGGCGCAGATCCATGACACTACTCACCAGGGGTATGTATATCCTGCAGTCTCCTGACTTCGCATGCCCAAGCTAGAAGAATGTCTTCTGCCATGATAGCGTAGAGGAGCACTGAAATGCCACGTTCGACCAACTCAGAAAAATCAGAACATCTAGATGGTGATGAGCATATCTTCCTAAGGAGAGTCACTAGTCATGAATCGGTTGAACTCCTGAAAATACCGACAAACAACTTGTTAACAGCAGAAATCTTAATTACTTGAGACAACCTATGTTCAAACACAATGGTTTTCAAAAACAATCCGCATTATACCCATGTCTTCTGCATATTTATGTATCTGAACACGCACGCATAAAAAAATAAGTATGTAGCGACATATTTTGATTCCATCAGTTTATCAGTGAGATAACGGTTTGTACTTGATATTAACAGCAAATGGCATATTGGTTGCTACTATGCTAGCCACAGTTAATATTTTTATTATAGCAACGATTATCCATTGTCTTTCTCGTCAAAATATTCACTTAATAAAAACACATTTAATGGTATGTTGGTGGTGTGGCTAGGAATGAAAACGATCCGATACGAATATAGGTATAAGCATATCCTTATCCATTTTGAAATACGAATACGAATACAAATATTGACGGATGTGAAAAATATGCAACCATATCCTTAAAAAACGAATACGAATGTAAAACGAACGAATCGGATAGAAATAATAATAGAAATATTTAATAGATTAACTAAAATATACATGTTTAGGATGGTTTACACATAAAATAGATATACCAGATATAATAATTTCATAAAAAATTATATCAACAATGGTAAATGTACTCATAAAATGATGTTACATACAATTACAGATTAATCCATTACTATACTTATGTATGAAAACGAATATAAGAATACGAATGCGAATATTAGCAATGTCAAAGTGATCCATATTCGCATCCATTTTAAAACAAATACGAATACGAATGTCAAAATATGTATAAAACGAATACGATACGAATATACACATTTGTTTTCATCCCTAGGTGCGGCTGCCTACCAACCGAAGTACCGGGGTTCAGATCTGGGGTGGGAACCTAGACGTGTTTCCCTCTCTTGTTTCAAACACACACACTAATTGTTGCTATATTTTACAAAGATTAGTGCAAATTCTAATGATAAAAGGAACGTGTGATCATTGATAAATTAACCGGTGTTAGCAACATAACTAAAGATACGTCGTTTGGCATTAAATTCAAGTATAAAAAATTAACAGTAAATAATATTTGTTGTTATATATTAAACAAACAATCCAGCAACATTCCAAATTAGGCCACTATAGACAAGATTTGAGTGTTGTGTGCGCATATAGGTATGTATATATGTATGTATTTACATATTTCTACATGTGGATTTGCATATACACACACATACACCAAATATGTCGGTGTATACTTGCACACACGTATACATGCTACATAGTACATATGGGTATAAACTTATATACATACTACATATATACATATAATTGTATTTTCATACTACATGCACACATACACGTACATACGCACATGTGTGTGCATGCATATGTGTATATACATGTGTGTGGATGGTATGTATGTGGGTGTGCATACAATATACATAGGTACATATAACAAACACACGTGTATAACAGGCACACGTACATATAACAAACACACTCAGTGGCATGTGAGTTGATCTCGACTTATTTTGGGAATCACATCCTAAAAATCCATGGAAATGTTAATGTGTATTCAAAGTTTGAAAAACCAAGAATAAGTAATGGACCATGTATGCCAACATGACGTCAACCATGTTTTTTTTGGAATCGCCAAGCATGAATAGTGAAGCAGCATGGATTCGTAATACCAAAAGCAAGGTTTTTTTGGGTACAAATAACAAACAATTCAACGAGGTACATCCAGAGGGGCGTGTGTAAAAAACGGCGTATAGGGATGCTTAGAAAATACTGAAAAACGAGAGTTCTTGTCTGACATCCAATATTTATAGGATCATCAATGTAGAGTTACTTAATACTAACTATAAACTAATTCAAAGTGGTTACCTTCGACTTGCTCTTTGAGAAACATGAGGTCAGACATGGATTTAGATCCCGAAGATACATATCGTCAGGGCTCGCAGAAGCTAACTGATCTGTGGAACTGAAGTCCTGTGCAGATATAGAACGGCAAGTCAATAATGCACACACTGAACTTCAAAAAACTTGCAACTTATAATTCAAAATATATTCATATTCCATAGTGAGGAGTACAATAAGCAATGATGAGGGCAAAGAGAATTTCAATCGAAATTAATGGGAATAATCCTGTCTTGCATACCAGGGAGTTAACTGAACCTCTTTCATGCATTGGTGTTCTTGGGGAATTAAATGGTCCATCAGAGGACTTTCCAAGGTATTTATCTGCTTTTACCTGCCAGTGCAATACTAGAATTAGAGAACTTGGATTAAGAAACAAAATTACAAGGAAAACAAAAGTATATAATTAATTGACCTTGCAAGTTTTTTTAGGGTTTTTATCCGTTGTGTCTAGGGATGCAAACGGTCGGATACGAATACAGATATAGGTATTACCATATCCTTATCCGTTTTTTAATACGAATACGGATGCGGATACGGATATTGATTAATATTAAAATTATCTTACCATATCTTTAAAAAACGGATACGGATGTAAAACGGATACTGATCGCACACGAGTAATGTTAGAAATACTCTATAGAATCGAATAAAATATATAAGAATCGGATGGAAAGCACATGATATTAATTTACTAAATGTGTTTATATCACAAAAATTATATAAATATGGTAAAAGGAGGTAGAGAATTATGTTATATATGGTTAAAAATAAATCTATGACTATATTTATGTACGAAAACAGATATACGGATACGGATACGGATGTTTGCGGATATCAAAACGATATCCATATCCATATCCCTTTTAAAACAGATACGGATACAGATGTCAAAATCTGTATAAAACAGATGTCGTGACGGATCGGATACTGATATATCCGTATCCATTTGCATCCCTAGTTGTGCCCCTATGAGATATTGCAATCTCAGTTATGCCCTTCCCTTTTTTGGAATATCAGTTGTGCTCCGACTTCTTTCCGTTCTATCACTTGTGCCCCTCTGTTACTTTAGCCATCAATAAGTTGAACCTAACCATGATTTTTTCAAACCATGATGAGGTTAATAGAGGTATAACTGTCCACAAACTCCCCTTAATTCTCCTCCCATCCATGACCTTGTCCTCCGTCTCTATCTCCTTGTTGGCGCATAGCAGAGCTGGCAGGTGCAGCGATCAAGGCCAACCTAGCATCCTTGACATGAGTGGAGGAGGTGGGTCGGAGTAGGAACGAGGTGGGGACGGGGGGATGAGGATTGGAGGAGGAAGAAAGATGTGAGGAGGGGGAGGGTGGAGGTAGAGAAGGAGAGGAGGAGAAAGGGTTGGTGCGAAAGAGTGTCGAGGGAGGCGGGAACAGTGAGCGACCTGTAGGGTATGGGTGTAGATCACCAGCGAGGACAAGGGGAGTGGAAGGTAGCGAGCGATGAGAGTTAAAGGAGAGGGTAGGAATGGGAGGAGCAGTAAGGGAGGAGGATGGGGAAGGTGGTGGAGCAGGGGGCGGAGGAGGATGATGTGGGCAGGGGCAGGATCACGGGGTGGAGGAGGATGATGGGGGCATTGCGGAGGAGTAGGGGGTAGAGGAGGAGTGGGGTGGGGGAGGAGCAGCGGAAGAAGGAGGGGGTGTGGGAGGAGGAGCGATCTGAGGAGGAGGACGCAAGGGAGGAGCCGCATTCAAAGGAGGAGGGTGCAGGAGAGGAGCGTTGTGCGGAGAAGGGGGGACATTGGGAAGGAGCAGCAGGTGGAGGAGGAGGATACATTGGGGAAGAGCGGCGGGTGAAGGAAGAGGGGCGTTGGGGAGGAGTAGTAGGGGGACGAGGAAGGAACGTTGGGGAGAAGCAACAAACAGAGAAAGAGGAGGGCTTGGATGGGAAGGAGCAACAGAAGAGGACCGGCAGTGGAGGTGGGGCCTAGGTGGGTGCAGCAGGCCTGGAAGGGGAGGGCGGTAAGGAAGGAAGGAATGGAGGGGGAGGGGCGATGACGGAGGCGGGCCTGGAGGGTGATTGGCAATGGTGACGGAGGGCCTGGAGGGAGAGGGGCAGCGACAGAGGAGGGCCTGGGGGGGTTGGAGAGGGTGGTGACGGAGGCAGGCATGGAGGAGGCGAGGGGAAGAAGTAGAAATTGGAAAGAAAACCATATTTTAACCCTTCATTTTTTAATTAATTACCTGTGTATCCTCAAAGTTAACGGCCGTTTAGGATGAAGATTGACGACAAGTAACCCGAGGGATACAAGTGATCATTGTGCAAGAAGTCAAGGACACAATTGATATTCCAAAAAAAGGAGGGACGTGACTGATATTACACTATCTCAAAGGGGCGCAACTGATAAAACCCCTTTTTTAATAGTAGGCTCGGTAATTTTAGGTATCTGGAGCATCCCCCTTGCGATTTGAACTCGTGTCCTTTAAGGTGTAAGCACATTGCTTTACTATTAGACCACACCTTGGATTCTTAACCTTGCAAGTTAACTAGTAAATTAAGACGCGAAAGAATTCAGAAGGACCTTGAATGGTGCATTCCACATATTATGGAGTGTACGGCATAATTGTATCACGATTTAAAAAAACATCTTCACAAATCATAATTATATCAAAATTCAGAAGGATCCTAGAAAAGGACTCATTTTTAACAAAAACACAAAGATGGAGATTAAAGGATACACGTATGCTAATTGGGTTGGGTGCATGGATACGAGAAGATCCACGACTGGGTATCACATATTCCATGGCGGCAACCTAGTGATGTGGAGAAGAAAACGACAATCAATATGGAATAGGTCTAATGCTAAAGCAGAATACATAGCAGTTGTTATAGTCGATCTTTCTTCGCCATAAGGGATTCTTTTCTACTCACTATTGATCTCTAGTTGTCGACTTTTTCCCTCGAGCTCTAACCGCTTCTAACCTCATCTATGTTGCGCTTATAGCACCCTACCTCTGCCTCACTTCCTAGATCTATAGATATGGTGATATGGCGGCTTTCTGAGACGTAGTCCAGCTGCCTTGGACCAGGAAGCGAAGGGACTCAACAACCCCACACTTTTTCGTCTTTGTCTTTTCTTGACTTTTGACTCCAAAAAGCTTGTACTATCATCTATAAAAATCGAAGATCACATGGCCGATATTTTCACAAAGGAGTCTCAGTCATAGTTTTATGAAGAATGTGGGTAAAATGAGCGCCATTCGCAATTTGTATGCCCAACTTGAGGAGGAGTGTTGAGCGATTGTTGCTTACAATAATGGATCTTGGGGAGGATCCATTTACCCGTTTAAGACTTGTGTATCATTATCCCATGTTGTAGCTTTTTTATTATGTGAATAACAAAAGAAAGAAAGAGAGCCCAAGCCATCGATGGATAGAGGAGTCTTCCACTGTGGTTTTTCTCATCTCCTTGGAAGGTTTCCACGTTAATCCTCTTGTTTTCTGTCGTTGTCGTAATTCTAGACTCACAAAAAGACTAACTTGGATGTCTTAAACAATTGGTTCTACACCATCTTCTTGTCTGAAGCTAAGATTGTTGCCTTCCGTAGATATGCCTTGAATCCCAAGTCATAATTAATGACCAGTCTACTCGATCAGAATCATTAACACCAATCCCACCACCCCTAACCACCACTAACAACTGCCCACAAACCTGAAAAGTAAAATCTAGTTGTTTATGTAGGGTTGTGATATTTTATTCAAGACCGTTTCAAGGCATATATGCAAAACGACCCTTTAGGCATTTATGTAATTTTCCCCGATGATCTTAGCTTCTGGAGAACATAAGTTGTGCACCATTCGACACTCTCCATTTTTCATTTGTTATTGTTGGTGTTGTGTGTGGTTCTTGCAAGGAGGTAGGGCTTCAACATTCTCCTCTCCTCCTCTCCATTGATCCGCTCGGATCGGGTTGTGGTTCACCATCGGAGATCATGCCACGGAAGTGTCGAGAAGGGGCAATTGTGCTGTTTGCTAGGGGAACATATTTTGGTGGCATTTCTCCATCTTCTCTTTCTATTTTGTTTTGGTGTGATACCTTGTTGATACAGCATTTGGAGAAGATTGTATTTATATAGCCCATAGGGATAACATTTTGTCACCATGTTTAGAAGAGAAGTTTGATCGGGTCGAGTCAACCCCATGGTTTTCTCTCTTGTCATTTTTAGGGGTTTCCACGTTAAAATCCGTGTGATATTATGGTTGTGTTTGTGCTTTGATTGCTTGTTCAATTTGTTTGTGGAGGTTGTTTATCTTTGTTATCTAATCGAGATGTTCGTTCCACGCTTTTGCATCATAAAGGAATCATTTTATTTCCCCGAATAAGTGGTATCATAGCTTCTATGGCGGATAAAAAGATAGACTATGATTCAAACCGCGTAATTAACTTGAATGGGACTAACTACATGTTGTAGAAGAACATGAAAGATCTCTTGTATGTGAAGTCCATGCACTCCCAGGTAAGACACCAAGTTGGGTCATGGGTGTAGAGTAGGAATTTGAACACTAGAAAATTTGTGGTTTCATCATGCAACTTCTTGAAGAACATGTCTATAACCACATTCAAGATGAGAATGATGCTCAAGGTCTGTGTTGAAACTAGAAACTTTATATGCCTCCAAGATGGGAAGCAAGAAGTTGTTCCTTCTCAAGAAGTTAGTGAACTTGAGATTCAAGGAGGGAAGCTCCATTCCAGACTTTCTAAAAAATCCCAAGGCATTATAATTCAATCGACGAGCATGGGCATCAAGTTTGAGGATGAGGTTTTGTACTTTTTATTGCTTGCTACCTTGTCAGATTCTTGGAAGACTTTCAGAGACTCGCATACCAACTTAGTCGTGAATGGGATAGTTTCTTTGAAGATTGTTAAGACTACCATTCCCAACGAGAAGATGAGAAGAAAATCCCAATGGATCTATTGTCGTAGAGAACGGGGGGAGGAGTCTTTCCAAGAATGACAAGGATAGAGACGATGGTAGAAGCAAATCGAGATCCAGATATCATAACATAGAATGCTATTATTACAAGAATAAAGGGCACGTTTTAAGAAGTATTGCTTTCAGCTCAAGAAAGATGGGGAAGATGGAGGTAACAAGCAATAAAAGAAACAAGCTCCCCATAGTTTGTAATGAGGACTATTGAGGAGATGGTGAATGTCGTCCACGATGGTACTTCTTGGCTTGTTGACAGTGGCTTGACTCTTACCACGCACATGAATTCCATTTCATCATACACATTTGGTGATCATAGCACTTTCAACAACAAAGCCTTTTCCCACAATTAAGTAGGGTCGGCTACATGGATTCTTTGCCTCCATTCAGATCTATTGATCATAGCACTTTCAAAATAGAAAGTGGTAATATTTCTCATGTTGTTGGTATTGGCAATGTTTCATTGAAGAATGTCAATGGAGTGTTGTTGACACTCAAAGATGTGATGTATGAACTTGATATGTGTCTCAATCTTATTTACATGGAAACTTGATGAGGATACCAAACAACTTTAGTGGGCAGTAGAAGCTTACTAGGGGTTTCTTTGTTGTTGTTTGTGGCAATAAGTGCAACAACAACCTTTAAACGCATTCATTTCTCAAGATGTGGCACATGTGACTCGAGATATCGATTCTATTGAGTTGGGCATCAAAGATTAGGCCACATAAGTGAAAAAGGGTTGCAGTACTTGGTGAAAAAGAACCTTCTAGTATATGCAAAAAAGGAAAAGTTGGAGAACGCATTGCTTGGCTGAGAAGCAGACAAGACTCTTTAAAAAGCCAAGCACCTTCTAGGAAAATGCATGCGTTAAAGCTTTCTCACACAGATGTTTGTGTTCCATTGAAAATAAGTTCTCTTAATGGTGCACTTTATTTTGTAAAATTTGTTCATGATTTTTCCAAAAAACTTTGGGTTTACGCCTCGAAGAGGAAGAAGCAAGCAAGGATGGCCTTATCAGTATCAATATCGATACCATGCCGATACGATATATCGTCGATATATCACCGACATATCGACGCCATATCGCCCATATCGAACAGAGATTGTGAATAATGGCCTTGGAAGATCAAATATCGACCATATTGGTGATATATCGATACCGATATATCGTTGATATATCGCCGATATATCGCAATACAGCATTCCATGGAAGCAAGTCTTTGGAGTGTTCTAGGACTTTCATGTCCTTGTGAAGTGACAATCTAGAAAGAAGCTGAAGTGGATTGATAGTGATAATGATAGTGAATACATTGGATCATTTGATGAGTATTGTAGATCCCATGGTATATTAGGCACCAAAAGACTCCACCGAAAACATCGCAGTTGAATTCCATTGCAGACAGAATGTTTCGAGGATGATCCAAGCATGCAATCAATCAATAACACACGATTTTACGTGGAAAAACCACACTAGTATAGCAGAGGAAAAAACTATGCGTAAAGAGAGGTTCCACAATGAGAAAACAGGACTAAGGATACAAGAATCCTATGAGGTGGCAACTCTCCTATGATGAGACTCTCTGATAACCCACACCTTAACCCTACAAAAAATATACAGAGGTAATTGATAAACTGATCCTAATCAGGTCCAAAAATATGTACCATTAATCGAGTCGGTCAAGATCCATTAACGAAATGCAATCGAATCACAAAGAGTCAGTGCTTCAAAACATATTTCTACTGAATGAATCTTGATGGAGAGTTACATGTCTCCTTTTTAAGGCCATGATTCCTGCTGCATTTTAGTTTGAAGCACTTTTTATTGCAGTTCATGTCATTAATCTCTCTTCATATGTTGCCATGGATAGGGATGTTCCTGACAAGATTTGGCATGGAAAAGGATATCTAATACAACCTTCTGCAGGTTTTTAGATAGCACATATTTATGCATGTTTTAAAGAATGAAAGGTCCAAGTTGGATGTAAAGATAAAGTAATGTATTTTCTTGGGATAAGGCCAAGATGAGCTTGGCTATAGGTTGTATGATCCTATTGAGAAGCTCATATGAAGCATGGATGTGGTCTTCTATGAAGATCAAACCATTGATGACATCTATAGAGTTGTTGATGATTCTCCCTCAAGCAGCAGATGATGTGGAGGATGCTCTTTTGTAGATTGCTCCATGTGTAGAGTCAAGTGATGCAACTGAGAAATTGTAAGATGCAGGAGAAGTAAAGGATGTGCTCGAGACATCCATTCTTGATGATGATGCAAATAGTGATGATGATGATGATGATGATGATGATGATGGTAGCCATGTTTAGGATGGGTCTTCTTTTAGGCACCACAGTAACAAAGAGTTGTGAGGGAAAGGTGTCTCTCCACCAGATATCTTGCACACCAGTATGTCCTGTTGACATATTGTGGGGAGCTTGAATGTTATGAGGAGGCTCTGCATGATGAGAAGAAAAGAAATTTCGTTAAAAGCAATGAAAGAAGAGCTGAAGTCTCTTTATGACAATTGCGGAGAAGAGAAACCAATGAGATGTCTATTCCATAGGGCTAGGATCGCTTATGTAGAGAGAAAATCCTATAGAGTACAAGAGGAAAAATACAAAAATACCCCCGAATGATTACGGAATTCAAAGGATTACGAACATAAATGTAAATATAATAACTCTAACACTCCCCTTCAAGTTGGAGCATATCTGTCGATCAAGCCCACCTTGGATACCAAGAACATGAGGCACTTCCTTGGAAGAGTCTTTGTGAGGATGTCCGTAAGTTGAAGTTCAGTAGAGATATGTGGAGTGTTGATTCGTCCTCCTCATACTCATCACGAATGAAATGGCAATCAACTCCAATGTGTTTTGTCCACTCATGGAAAACTGGATTGGTGGTGATGTACGTAGTAGACTTGTTGTCGTAGTATAAGGGTACAAGAGTGGCGACTGACATGCCAAGTTCTGTGAGAAAAGAGACAAGCCATGTGATCTCACATGTTGCCTGAGTCATTTCCATGTATTCTGCTTCCGCACTGGATCTGGAGACCATTTTTTGACTCTTGTTTCGCCAAGAGTAAAGGTTGTCCCCAAGAAACATAGAGTATCCTGTAGTGGATCAGCGATCCTTAGGAGAGCTAGCATAGTCAGAATATGTATGTGCAAAGATATTAGTGTGCCCATTCACCCCATAGAAGAGTCCACGTCTGAGAGATTCCTTCAACTTTCGAAGGATCAAAAGAACATCCTACCAGTGATTGTAAAGAGGCTTCTCCATATGTTGGTTGGCTCTGCTCACAACAGAAGATATATCTGGCCTAGTAACAGCAAGATAGAGCAATTTTTCCACTAAGCTTGTATACCGTATTGCATCCTTAAAAGTCGGATCAGTAAATGTTGAACGTTTCCCACTTTTGCAGGAATGCTAGACGGCTTGCATCTACATAGTCCTGCATCAGTCAAAATATCGAGGCAATACTTCCTCTGTGAAAGATGAAGCCCCTTTCTAGTGTGTATTACCTCAATGCCAAGAAAATAACAATGAAGGTCTACATGAAGCGGTATAAATGCAGTAGTCACCGGGATTTGCTGCTGAGGGGGAGTCTCAGAAGGTTTGTATGCTTCATAAGGTGATTTACGGCCTAAAGAAGAGTCTGAGAGCCTGGTACCAAAAGTTGTCAGAAGTGATTGAGAACTAAGTGTTTGTGCGATCCATTGCGGATCATTCGATGTTTGTTCATATGACACAGAGAGGTGCGATTGTTATTCTAGTTTATGTTGATATTTATGTCACAGGTGATGATGAGCAGGGCATTCAGGCTGCCAAGGAAATCCTAGGTCAGTAGTTTGTGACCAAGGACCTTGGTAGTCTTCATTATTTTCTTAGGTTATAGTTTACCAGAAACCATCAGGGCCTTGTAATGACCCAAAGAAAGTTTGTGACAAACCTTCTACTTGATGACCCAAAGAAAGTTTGGGACAAGCCTGCTACTACCCCTATGGATCCGAGCATAAGATTATATGATGAAAACACGGAGGAAATAGATAAGAGGAGATAAAAGGAGCTTGTTAGCTAGCTTCTTTATGCCACTATCACTAGGTCGGACATACCCTTTGATGTAAG
This sequence comes from Ottelia alismoides, assembly GCA_037367405.1. NCBI lineage: Eukaryota > Viridiplantae > Streptophyta > Magnoliopsida > Alismatales > Hydrocharitaceae > Ottelia > Ottelia alismoides. The sequence goes on from JAZKJV010006930.1 coordinate 286,437, forward strand.
CAAGGTGAGTCAGTTCATGGAGCATCCCAAGAAAGTTCATATGGATGATATCTATGATCTTGAGATGATTGAAGTCTTCACCCGGTATTGGTCTTATATTCAGCAAATGTACTTCTCTTGAGGTGACAGCGTGTGCAAAGTTGCAAACACAGATTATGCAGGATGCCTTAGGGATAGAAAGTCTACTTTTGCTTTCGTTATTTTTGTTGGCAGCTCACTCGTGTCATGGAAAAATAAGAAGCAAACAGTGATTGTTAGATCCAATACAGAGTCTGAATATGGGTCCATGACTCAGGGAAGCACAGAGATGATGTGGGTTAGGTCGGTTTTAAATGATCTCGCAGTTGATGTACCTCTTCTTATACAGCTTCTATAAGACAATCATGAAGCACTTTTTATTGCAAATAATCATGTATTCTATGAACGTACAAAGCATACAGAGATGGATTGCCACTATACCAGAGATATGATCCAGAAAGGGTTCATATCCACCTCTCATGTCTCTACTGGAGATCAAACTGCAGATGTAGAGATATTTCTATGTTCCTATGTACCTCTTCTGTTATTTTATTTTTTTTATATCTATCTTATGTAATTTACCCATAGGTCTCTCCTCTATATAAGAGAGCTTAGGGTTCCCATGAATAAACAATTCTTTTATTTTTTCCCAACATGGTATCAGAGCGGCGGTCCTAGACCAGAGCTCTCGTACCCAAAACCCAAACTCGCCCCCACCCTCTGCCCGCCTCCACGCACAGCCACCCACGTGTCGTCGTCAGTGCCACCGCACGTCTCCCTGCGCACCGCCCCGCATGCACAACAGCCTCGTGAGCACGCAGTCTCACGCCTCCACGTGCAACGCCTCCGCGAGAGGCTCGTCTTTTAGTCGCACACCTTTTTGCCACCACTGTACGACACAATCTCCATTGCCAGCATCGGTTCCTCTATTTATTTGATGGACTTGGGTGCATAAGTCTATATATGCATTCAATTCCGCATATGTTTGTGTAGACATTCACACTTTGGTCTACAAAAACTAGTCTTCTACATCCGACAGTATGTCTGAGAACAAGATCAATTTACCCGCCACAGGAGCTTTCAGAGGTTCAGCGCCTATTGTCAAAATGGACGAGACAAAATATGAGCTATGAGCTATGCAGTTCATGAGCCTTACGAAGTCGAATGGTAAGAAGCACATTCTTTCCTAAGAGGAGCCAGTGGAGAAAACTGGGGTAAACGCCTCGTGGGAGGCGGACGGCGTATATGCTAAAATTTAGCTTTTCGATACATTGATGATTGAAATCGCCAATGATGTGTTACATAAGCCTACTGCTAAGGCGGTGTAGGATATTCTCGCAACAACATAATCTCAAGCGAGGAACGAGATGAAGATCGTTCGACTCCAGCATGACATTTTCACTACTAAGCAGAACGGGCACCCCCTTCATTCGTTGTTTACATCCCTACATAAGATGTTTGAGAAGCTCCATGGATTCATGTCTCTAACGACAACTCCAGAGCAGCAGAAGATATATAGGAATGATACCATGGTTGGTGTATTCCGAGCAGTCCTTGAGCCTGAATATGATGTTACTCGCTCACAGATTCTAGCGGGTGCCACTATTCCTCCCGTGGAGGAAGTGTTTCACAAGCTCAGCAGGATTACTATTCCATCCACAGCCAGTGGTCTGACTTCTTCGGCTATGGCATCCTCTCGAGGAAGAGGAGGCTCTTCTTCGTTCCATAGACGCAGACCTTGTGGTAGAGAAGATCGCATTCATCAGCCATGCATGTATTGTCACCGCCCAGGACATACCGAGGATACATGCTATTTTAAGCATAGCTTTCCAACTCCATCCCATGTCACAGAGCAGGTTGAGTCTTTTATTGCTCCTACTTTTGATCAAAGGTTTGATGACTTCGTAGCTAAACTGCGGGATATCATGCCTCCAGCTTCATCGTCTCATGAAGATCATTCAGATATAGCAGCCTCTGCATCTGCCAATACGTCTGCTACAGCTAGTGCATCAGGTAGTACATTTTCTTTTACATCCTATGACGGATATGAGATTACTGACCGGATTATGGATTCTGGGGCAACGCACCATTTATGCGGGGACAAAGATCAACTTACAGTATATAGACAGGTCCACCAAGGAGAACTGTTGTGATTGCAGGCGGGACACATGCCTCGATCATTGGATAAGGGGAGATTTGTTTGACGCCATCGACGTGTTTGCAGAATTGTTACATGCTCCTGATTTCTCTATGAATTTGTAATATATTAGTCAGATTACAAAGGATTTGCAATGTAGGGCTATTTTTGACCCATCGTCTCTTGTTTTTTAGGACATTTTTACGAGCAGAGTGATTGGGTGTAGCTGTGAGCAGCGTGGTCTTTATCGCCTGGTCCGAACTCTCTATATTGGTGTATCCTCTTCTGCAATAGGACCAGTTTCCCCGTATACCTGGAACCTACGGTTTGGTCACCTCCCTCTCCAGAAGATGTGTCATATGTTGCCGCAGATTTCACCAGGGTCTTCTTTCTAGTACGAGGCATATCAGATGGGAAAGCATTGTCGCTCTGTTTTTCCAAGTCGTCAGAGTCAGAGCAGTAGCTCCCTTTTTGAGTCATTTCATGTTGACATGTGGGGTCCAAATCATGTTCCTGATCACCAAGGACACGGGGTTTATCTTTTTGCTGTGGAAGATTTTTCTCATTTGTCATGGGTGTTTCTTTTGTAAAATAAATCTGAAGTAGGGGATGTGATCGAAACTTTTATCAATGAAGTGCAGAATGTTTTTTGTACCTCCATGAAATTTGTGCGGACAGATAATGATTGGAATTTTGTACTCGTGCTTTATCTCATTTTCCTTCAACCCATGGAATTATTCATCAAACATCTTGTGCTTACACTTCTCAACAAATTGGAGTTGCAGAGAGAAAGCATCATCATTTAATTGATGGCACTCGGACCCTCCTCATTCAGAGGCATACCACACAATCGTTTTGGAGTGATTAGGTATGAAAACAGATCAGATACCAATCGAATATGCCTATTTCCATACCCATATTCGCTTCATCTCTATCGAGTACGAATACGAATACGAATATGATTTTGATATGCATTATGGAACCCATATCCTTAAAAATACGAATACAAATCCGAATGTATATATCGAATACGAATACGGATCGAATAAAGGGAGGACCTGAATACGAATCGAATAAAGAGCTACTCCAAATATGAATCGAATAAAGAGTGAAATCCAAATATGGATCCAATAAACATGGAATCCGAATACATATCAAATAAAGACCACATATGAATATGAATTGATTTTTTATCAAAGTTCATAATGATTTTAAAAATGGTAATGAAATATAATAAAGTTGCATCATGACAAAAGAAAGTGTCGAGGTGACCTACATTCTTGACCGAAAGCAAAAAGGAGATAGGATTTCATAAGTTTTGTTCGTGCTCATCCCCAAAAGAAACAGGAATTTATTAATATCATTAATATATTGTATTATAAAATGTGTAATACTAATATAATACATAAGGTTGTGGCTTATATTATATTAACTAATATATAAAATAATATTAAGTATTGTATTCGGATATCTGGATATAAATCCAGATATTCAAGCTATTACCATATCTGTATCCGTATCCAGAAAAAAATTTACAGCTCATGTTCGCATTCAATTAATATTCCGATACAGATATCCATATCCTGTAATTTTTTTAATACGGTAAGCGGATATTCGGATATACTCATATCCGTTTTCATCCTTAGGGGAGATGCAGTTCTTACAGCATGCTACTTGGTGAATCGCAGGCCATCATCTGTCTTGGGTGAGAAAATTCCTTTATCTATAGCTTTCTCTGGCGGAGGAGTTGTTCTCACTTACTCCTCGTATGTTTGGCTATGTTTCTTTTGTTCATTGGTTGATTCCAATCTTGACAAGTTCTCTTCTAGAGCTGTCAAATGTATGTTCGTTGGGTACTCAAAGACCTAGAAGGGATATCGTTTTTATGACCCATTGCGCAAGAAATACTATGTCAGAGTTGATGTCACATTTTTTGAGTATGTGATGTATTTCTCTCCTACAGGTGACAGGTTGGCTTCATCAGACTCATATGATGAGGATTACATGTCACATCTTCCTACGAGTCAGTCACCTCCTCCTCTTGTGTTTGTAGTTCCACAATCGCCACCATAATCACCTCCACCACCACTACCTACTACTACCGAATCGCATGTGTCCATTGTTCCACCATTACCTAAATTTTATACCCGTCGAACTACTTCTGCTCATGGTCATCGTCTGTCATCCAGTATGCCCCGAATTTGTTTTGATGACATGGTTTCTGACGATGGATCTGGATGCAAGAATCATTGTAGGAGAATAGCCCACAGATGGAGGAGGTTCCCAATGACCTAGATATACTCATTGCAGTTCGAAAGCGTAAGCGGTCTTGTGTTTCCTACCCTCTTGCTTCTCAAGTCTCCTTTCATCACCTGATTGGGGAATTTCAGAAATTTACAGTGGCTCTATATGTCGTGGACATTCCACGGAATTATCACAATGCCTTGAAGGATTATAGTCATTGGCGCTTAGCTATGGAGGAAGAAATGGATGCATTGCACTTACGTGGTACCTGGAGTTTGGTATCTGCTCCTCCCGGGGCATCTGTTGTCAGTTGTAAATGGGTGTTTACTGTTAAACATCATGCAGATGGGAGCCTTGATCACTACAAGGCCAGATTAATGGCACAGAGATTTACTCAGACCTACAGCGCGGATTACTTGGACACGTTTTATCCAGTGGCTCGTCACTCTACTCTCTATGTCCTACTTTCAATTGCAGTGGTATGTGATTGGTCTTTGTTTCAATTGGATGTTAAAAATGCTTTTTGTATGGAGATCTACAAGATGAAGTTTACATGCAACAGCCTCTGGGTTTGCTGTTAAGGGGGAGTGTCAACAGGTGTATAGACTCCATAAGGCAATATATGCCTTAAGCAAAGTCCAAGGGCATAATTTCAGATGTTCTCGGATCTGATTGAAAGGTGTTGAAGATAAGAATCAACGAACAAGAAGATCGACACCGAGATTTACGTGGGAAACGCTACGATGAGGGAAAATCATGGGGGCACACACAAACCCTAATCTCCCTCACTAAAGATTAGGGATCTCTCTTCGCTATGTTATATTTCAATAAGGTGGGATGAGTACAATATATAAACGATGAGTAAATGGCCCCTCATCCCAAGATCCATTTACCCATTAAACCACTCAATACTCCCCCTCAAGTTGGGCATATATGTTCGCCATGCCCAACTTACCTATATTCATCTCAAATTGCACAGTAGGCAGCTCCTTTGTGAAAAGATCAACAACTTGATCGATAGACTTCAAGTAAGGAAGGCAATCTTCTCATGGATGAAAAGTCTGTATATCTCCACATGCTTTGTTTTATCATGCATTACAGGATTGTTGGCCAAGTTTATTGCAGCTTTGTTGTCACAAAATATCTTCATCGACATACTCACATTGATGTCTAAGTCATTTAACAGAATTTATATCCATAGAATTTTTGTGACACCATTTGTAAGATCACGGTACTCAGTTTTAGCACTCGGTCTTGAAACCACATTCTTGTTTTTACTTCTCCAAATAACCAAATTTCCGCATAAATATATCACATAGCCTGAAGTAGATCGTTTGTCATCCACAGAACCAACACAGTCAGCATCAATGTATCCATCAATTGTAACTTTAGGATTTTTCTTAAATATATGCTCTTTTCCTAGTGATCTTTTGTGTAGCTTAGAATTCTATTCACCGCATTAGCATAAGGTGGTTGGAGCATGCATGAATTGACTTACCATGTTTACCGCGTAGTTAATATATGGTCTTGTGAGGGTAAGATAAATCAACTTTCCCACCAATCTTTGATATTTTCTTGTTCTACATCATTAGGGAGCTCATCATCTTCTTTAACAAGTTTATGATGTGCCTCAATAGGGATAGTAGTAAGTCTACATCTCAACATACCACATTCCTTTAGCAAATCAAGAGTGTGTTTTCTTTGACTTAGACACATACCCCCTGGAGATCGAGTCATCTCAATACCTAGGAAGTACTTTAGCTTTGCCAAGTCTTTCAATTCAAATTCAGTTGCAAGTGTTTTCTTTATCTTAATAAGTTCCACCTCGTTGTCACCTATATGAATCATGTCATCCACATACACTAAAAGAATACACTTTTGCCACCGTTCCTTCTTAGAAACTGAGTGTGGTCTCCATTCACTTGGATATATCCATTCCTAATCATGACCACGTGTAGACGTCCGAACCATGCTCTTGGAGACTGTTTCAATCCATATAACGATCACTTTAGTTTGCAATACTTACCATCATTCTCAAACCCATGCAACATTTTCACATCTAGTTGGTGCATTTTCCATGAAAAATGAGCTGATATGCAAATAACAACCCTAACTATATTCATCTTAGCAACATAAGCAAAGGGACCTACTGCTAGTCTCAAGGTAGTCAAACCCATATTTTTTATTGTATCCATTAGCCACAAGACAAGCCTTGAATCGATCAACATTCTCATCAGCATCATATTTAATTATATACACCCATTTAGACCTAACAAGGTGAGCACTCTTAGGGACGTCAACAATATTCCAAGTATCATTCTTTATCAAGGCTTCCATTTCTTTTTTCATTGCATTGGCCCATTTCTGATCATTTTGGGCAACATTAATATTTTTAGGAATATAATGAGCATCTAGAGAGGTAATAAAGCATCTGTAGCTTGGACTCATCTTGATGTATGCAACAAAGTCCTCCGCATGATGACAACTAGAAGCACGAACATTTCTAACAACTTTTCTCGCAACAATGGAGCGATCATCCATTAAAGGCTCAGAATTGTCACTAGGAATATCAGGAATGAGAGTACTTACAAAGTCTTCATGTCCTAAATTTGAGGAGAGATTGAAATCATGACTTTGTATGATTTCTTCTTCAGTATCCACCACGGGCAAATCACGGCTTTGTATTATTTCTTCTTCAGTCTCCACCACATTATCCACTTTCTTTCGTCTGCTATAAGTCTGACCAAATCGGCATCTATCCTCTTTATCTTTTTTTCTATCTTGCACATTGTCATCCCTTACATTGATATTCTCCTATATATCGCCAAGAAAGTAAATCCCCTTCTCATTTTTTCTCAAAATCTATAGTGGCATACTCTCCCTAAGAAAAAAACGTATGAAAGTAGGGTTCATCTTCAAAGAAAGTGACATCCTACTCACATGAAGGTGACGGGCCACTAGATCATAACATTTGTATCCTTTTTGTGTTTCATAATAATCAAGAAAGATGCATTTCGTAGCTCGTGGATCTAACTTTCGCATACCATGTCCAGAGTTATGGAGAAAGCAGACACATCCAAAGATCCTAGAGTCCAAACTGAAAGGAGAGTTATCGGGATGAATAATAGAGTAGAGAGTTCTCTTTGCTATCACACCAGAAGGTGTCCTGTTTATCACATAGGTTGCACTAAGACAGCCTCTCCCCAAAACATCTTTGGCACATTTCGTTGAAGTAAGAGTGCTTTGGTAACATTCAACAAGTGGCGATTTTTCCTTTCAGTTATTCCATTATGTTGTGGTGTATAATTGCACGAGGTTTCATGAATGATGCACCTCTCATCAAGAAAAATAGATAGAGATCCTTCTAAGTATTTCCCGGCATTATCCGTCCTTAACTTCTTGATTCTAGCTCCATATTGAGTGTCAACCATATTAGTGAAACTTTTGATTGCATTAAGGACATCACTCCTATTTTTCAAGAGGTATACAAGGGTACTCCATGAGAAATCATCAACAAAAGTGATATAGTAGAGATGACCACCAACACTCCATATATTTGAAGGTCCCCCACACATCAGAATGAACAAGCTGAAAGGCATGAGTAGATTTACTGGTAGAAATGGGATAAGTGTTGCGAGATTGTTTTGCAAATTGGCATAAATCACATTGCTAATCACTTTCAGATAACCTTGAAAAAATATCGGGCATCAACTCTCGCAGAGAAGAAAAATTGAAATGACCAAGACACTCATTTCATCGTTTCACTGTTATCGAACAATCCTTCTCAACTCGAACCTTCATTGTGGAAGTAAGAGCTTAACCAACCCGAGCAGGAAGATAATGTAATCCACTTTCAATTCGGTCAATTCCAATCCCCTTTCCCATCTCCAAGTCTTCTAAAATACACGACTTCTGGTCAAAAATTAATTTGCAACTCAACTCAATTCTTTTATGATCTTCCTAACAGACAGAAGATTTATAGGAAAGTCAGGCACATGAAGAGCATCATAAAGGAGGAACCGATCAACAATAGATATGGTCCCTTTCCCAGCGACGATAGCAGGAGATCCATCTGCAAAAGTAACCTTCTATCTTCCTGAAGATAATTTGTAGTCATGAAACATTCGTGGATCACCTGTCATATGGTTAGAAGCCCATTATCAATGATCCACTTAGTAATGTCTGGATCATTTCTATCAGTTCGCCTCGTGCAAAGAGCGAAGTTGATTTCAAAAGAATGTTTGGAGCCATAATTGTAGACCATTAATTTTTTCAACAAAAAATTCATTTCGCTAATAGCATCCATTCAAACTAAGCACATGTGCAATGGGTACATATGCAGACCTCTTTTCAAGAAGTTTCTCCAGCTTAGTCTTAATAACTATCCCAAGAAGCAGAAGCTCCACAAGCAACAGAATCACAGAAAAGAAAAAAATTGCATAATCGAACTGATCAATCACCACGACCACACAACAAATGGCAATGGAGAGAACAAACTCACATACATGTAGCTTTGCGAATCAGCACTAATATGCATAAGATAAGGTGGTGACGCAGCTGACGCTCGATGGCTGATGATGAAAGTAGCATGTAGGAGGTACACAGAAGGCTAGAGGTGCACAGGGGGTTAGAGGTGCAGGAGGCGCACAGGGTGGCCAAAGGTGTTAGCAATGTGAGCCCCGGGCGAACCATTTCTACAATAAATGTTATTGTAATGAATAAATTATCAATGAAAGCTATTGATTATTTTTCACTCCCTTTCTGAGATTAATGAATGCACTATAGGTTCCCTCTGTACAATAAGGGTTATGTACCATGGCCAACTTGATGATCATACAGTTGTTGATTCATTAGATGAATCCTAGAGGCTGATGCTTGGATGAATATCTAAGGGGTTAGATAGAGGACTCATCAAACATCATCAAATGATTATTAAGTAGTGATCTCCAGTCTGAGTAGGAGATGGCAATCCTATTTCATATGGCAGATATCTGACTGACCTCTTGATGCAGGTCCTCTGCATGGGAATAGTGATTCAAAGGTGTCAGGTTAGTTGAGTCAATGGGTTGACTTGACGAGATCGAGATAACCAAAGACCTACGTTGAATACTGTCACAACATAGGCATGCATCCTCTGACCAGAGACAGATGTGTTGCTATATGTCTGAGTATGTATATTTGGCAGACCAATAGGTTAATGACCTAACCACGGTCTATATACCGGCGAGCTGGTGTGCATGTAAGGACATATGAGTAATACGATCTCTCAAAGGGATCATACAGTTCACTTGTGAACCGGGAGACATGAGCTCACTCATGAGGTATTGGAACTGAACAAAGTCCATGCATGGTCGTCGTGCTTTGAAAGCATGACATGAATTTGAAGGTAAGATATATGCTTTGTGAAAGCATATGATCTATACCAAATCGCAATGACCAAGATTGAGAAACTTAAATGATCTAACCCTGAAGATGACAGTGCAAAAGAGATCTTTATCTTCAGAATGATCATAAGTCTTCCAGTATGCAGGATGTGCAGGTATTGGGAATACCTTAGGGTGATTTGATCATATACGATTGTATAACCATGACGCTTCCATTCCGAGGGAGTGATAAAACAGGTTTGGATTTTAGTGACTCCTCTTATTAGAGAAGTGACCTAATCTTAGTCCATGAATTGGACATTGATCTGAAAGAGATTCAGATGCAATGAAGATTAGGTTTACGGTCTTAATTTGATCAAGCATCAGTGCGAGGTCCATGGGATCTGGATTTGAGATATAATCTCAACATCCAAGTCACTATATGTGGAACAATACAATCGCCATGTCCTTATCTCTAAGTATCTGAGAAGAAATAGCATTGTTCTTGAATGGTTCAAGAATAATTCCATAAGATCTAAGCAATGAGAAATTAATAATTAAATGTGATTTAATTATCATGATGTATGAGGAATTATCCAATATAATTAAATATGATTTAATTATTATGGATAATGATAATGTGGATAGTAATATCCAATTATTCATAATATATTATAAATGTGATTTATAATGTATTAGAGAGAGCTAATTATAATTTATATTTGTAGATTAATTATTAATGTGTATTGGATACACATTGTCTGATTAATTGAAAATGTAAATTATATTTTATTTTGGGTTGTGAATGTGATTCACATTTTTCCAATGTCAAGATTGCAATATTCCAAAAATAATTGAGAATTATTTTTTGGTGAATAAAATCCCAACAAATGGTTGTTGGAAATAAGTAGAGAGAAAATCAAGGAGAGATGCAATCTCATGGAAATCCATGAGATTGCCCTCCCCATATGGGAAGGAGGTGGCGGCACCAATTCCTTTGTGGAATTGGTGGCCGTCCACTCCCTCTAATGGTAAGGGTGATCTCCTTTGTATTTTCACTCCTTATTTGATTGATTTAATTTGGTATTAATATATATTTGATTTATCAAATATATTTAATCAAAATTAAATCACAAATTGTTGGTTTTTACCAACAACAATCTTGACCATTGGATTGACATAAATCAATCTCATCCATTGATTTTATATGTCCCATGTATTGAGATCCATGGATGCCAAAACCATATAAATAGAGAGGCATACCATGCTCTCTATTTACATGCTATTGTAGCACACTTCACTCTCTCTCTTTCTCCATACTCGATAGCCATCTCTCCCTCTCTTCTTGGTAGTCGTCCACCATACCTTGGTGGGGAGACTCGTCGACGCCCACGCCACCGCGCTGCCTCTTCGACGCTCTGCGGTTCTCCGTCTACTTGGAGTGCTTCACTCACGAAGGAGACGTTCGATCTCGTGCGACCAGATCAGGAGCAACCGTGCTTGGATCATCTTCTTGGATTGCGAGGACACCGCGACTCATCCCCGCGCTCGCAAGCCGTTACTCCGACGATCAGACTTAAGACAGAAGGCCTCTTCTCTTAGAGACTTGATCAACCACGCTTCAAGAGGTATTGCATTATACTTGTTGTGGTTATAGATGAAACGATCTGAGAATGGTTATCGGATCATGTGGTTTCGTCGAATAATTTTTTTAAATTCCGTTGCACCGAACAACTAGTGCGACTAGTCGTTCTTCGTCGTATCCGATACGACGATTACGCTTCCGTGATGCGCTTGAGGATAATTCCATATCCTTCAAGTGGTATCAGAGCCTTAGGTCGACGGTTTCGAATATGATTAGAAAAACCGAGGACGATTTGGGTTCGTTAAGGTCGCGAAAGTTTTTATCGCATTTGATTTCGCAGATCTGTTTAGTAAATAATTTCGGCCATGTTTAAATTGTTTAAGCACGAATTATTTACTTAAATTTTGTTCCCCATTAAATAAGGAAACCATAGGATCTGAGTTTGCGTAAATCGAATTTCGTATGCTCTAGATATGGTTGTTTTAATAAACATGTATGCACTGTTGCGGGAACAGTAGATTTTAACATGATTAAAGAGTTAATTATTGTTATCATCTGCCTCGAAATGCGTGAAAATCACTTGGCTTCTGTCGTAAATCAAGTTAGCAATCTATGAAAATTGAGTTTGTCGAATTTGGATTTAAATTGATTGAGATATGTTAATTTTAGTGAGTAGGGGTTACTACTGAAATTACAGTCCTAATCTAGAACCAAGTGATTGTCAATTAGTGAAATTAATTGTTAATTTCGTGAAATAATCATGAAAAAAATTGTGAAATATTGGAAGATGATTATTTACATAATTGACTTGGCCTCAACCAATTAATTGATTAAATTTGATCTAAATCTTAATAGGAAACACAATCTTCAAACTTGATGCTTGAATAGGATTTGAGAATTTGTGTAGCAAATTTCCTTATAATCAAAAATGTTTTGATTATTACTATATGGTACAATTTCGGTTGAAAAACTGATGATCATCTCAAAATACAAATTGATATATCTGGCATTATGCTTTCCCGAGGTGGATATGGTGTCTAGTCGGAGAGCATTGGGGTTGCGGATTGCAACGTATGTGGTCCGTCCCACTCTCGTCGGTACTGGCCATGACAGCGGGTAGGGACTGTATAATGCCGGAGAAAATCAAAGTGTATTTTCTAATTATTAAAATTTGAATCAACACGTATTTTGAGATATTACCATATATATTCAAGTAAAATAATCAAGTTTGATTGATTGAATTGGATTGATAATTAATTTAATATGATTAAATTGATTATGTCCAATTAAGACACGTTATTATGAATAGAGTTATTTCCCTTGGAAGAATTAATTATATGAATGTGATTCATATTAATTAATTAAAATTTGAATATGAGATGGAGGATCGCGTAAGTGACATCCATGGTCTCCCGTTAAGGCGAAGAGTTCCGTCGCCAGGGATTGCATGTGGGAGACGCATGTCCGAAGTGACAGCTCCTGTATGCAAGCGCATCTGGATCGGGCTCTTTGCTTCTCGAAAGAGTAAGGCCGTATGCGTAGTGACCCCAATATCGAATCCTCATATTATTGGGACGATATTGGATTGCGCATAGCGGGTACTATTCTTGTTGACGGTTGGTTCAATTAACGACGAGTCAACATCGCCTTAGGGGTGATGGGCCCGGGTGTTAAAGAACGAATTGGGAAATGCAAGTTGAACTTGCAAGGCGGAATGTGTTCCCGCTTCTCTTTATTGGAGTCGCAGATTCTCATATTATTGGGATGTGACAATGATAAAGAGGAGATCCCAATTCTTGCTAGAGATATAGCGGTAAATATATCTCTTACTTTGAAAGTGATTAAGGGAATGAACTTTCAAAGTCGACAATGCAAGAATAATTTGATTTAAAATACCTTAGTCAAATGTTATAAATTTGAATATATTTTTATATTCTAATATAGTGCATTCTTAATTTCAGAAAATAAAGTCTTTGAACCCACTTAGTAGGCTTCTTGAGGTCAACCAATTGACTGGCCCAAATTACTCGGATTGGATCCGTAATTTGGAGCTTGGTCTCTCTGCTGAGCGCATAAGTTATGTGCTCTCCGACACAAGCATGAGAACCCTAAGACTAAGGAAGAAAAAGCATTTAATGACAAGTATGATGAAGATCATATCTTGGCTAGATGTTATATCCTAGGTTCTCTCTCCAATGTTCTGCAGAAGCAACATGTGGAGATGAGTACCTGCCAGGAGATAATGCAGAATCTTAAGGACATGTTTGGTGACATTAACCGCACCCAGCGATACAATGTTATGAAAGACCTCATTCGTTGCAGGATGCAGGAAAGGACTTCGGTCCGTGAACTTGTACTCAAAATGTTTGAGTACTTGTCGAAGCTGGAGACTCTTGGGGCAACAATGGATGCAGACATGCAAGCTGACTTCATTCTGTTGTTGTTGCCCAAATCTTCCAATAACTTTGTAGTGTCATTCCACATGAACAAGCTGGAATTGACAAGCGCTGCTCTTCTAGCCGCATTGAAATCTGCGGAAGATGTAATGAAGAAGATGGTCCCGCTGGCAGTGCAATGGTTGCACAGGTCAGAGGGAAGCACGGTCGGAAGCATGGTTCTCGGAAGGGCCCGACCCAGAAGAGAAAGAAGAAAGGACAAAGTGTTGGCTCTTCTTCCAATGCATCCACTCTTATGGCGTCGAAGAAAATCGACGTCTGTCACCACTGCAAAAAGTCAGGGCACTGGAGGCGTAACTGCCCAGAATACCTGAAATCCTCAGACAAAGGTAAAGCCCCAGCAGGTATGAAATCTACTTTCATCATTGAAACTATAGCTTTCTCGTCGGACGAGAAGGAAGTTGGGTTGTAGATTCTGATGCTTCTGTTCATGTATGCAATTTGTTGCATTTGTTTCAGGAAAGTAGGAATCTTGAGGAAGGGGAGATAGTCATTCAGATGGGATCTGATGCAAGTGTTGCAGCAGTGGCTGTCGGGACTTGTACACTATCATTATCTAGTGGTAGAGTCCTTATATGTAAAGAATGTCTTTGTGTACCCGAAGTCAGAAGGAACTTAATATCTGTATCTAAGCTTGTTAGAAGCGGATATTCTTTCCATTTCTGTAATAAATTAGTCATAAATCGTTATGATAAATATATTGCGGATGGTATTTTGACTTCTGCTGGACTCTATGAGTTGTGCATTGATAAATGTATCATGAATGTGACAACCACTAATAAAAACCCTAAAAGATCCAGAGAGGATAAAAACATCTCAAATGAGATTTGGCATCAAAGGCTTGGTCATTTATCTATTGATAGGATCAATAGATTGATAAAGGATGGACCTCTAGATTTTCTACAGGTTTAACCTTTACCCACTTGCAAACATTGCATTCAGGGTAAAATGAGTAGGACGCCTTTTACATAACAAGGTTACAAGATGCGAAGGTATTATTGACCTAATACATACCGATGTATGTGGTCCCTTCAGTACCGCAACTCGAAATGGATATCGATATTATTTGACGTTTATTGATGACCATTTGCGATACGGGTTTATCTTCCTACTACGTCATAAGTCTGAAACATTTGAAAAGATCAAAGAATTCAAGGTTTTGGTTGAGAACCAAACCGAGAGGAAGATTAAACGGATTCGATCTGATCGTGGTGGCGAGTACCTATCAGATGAATTCAAGGAATACCTTAAGGAGAATGGAATTGTTTCCAATCTCACTCCTCCTGGAACTCCCCAACTTAATGGTGTTGCTGAAAGACGCAACAGGACCATCATGGACATGGTCCGTTCAATGATGAGTAAAGCACATTTCATTGTTGTAAAAATCCCCCGACTGGTCCGACTAGTAGGTTCGACTAGTCTAGTCGGTGGGGTGGCCGACCGAGTACTGACTAATTCCTACTAATGCCAATTGGTCAATCAATTTTTGCTTGAAGATACCGTATATTTTTTAGTTTTTAAAGCAAACTTATTCTAATATGCTTAATGTTTTGCTTAGATCAATTTATTCTTTTCTTTCATTATGATAATATAAAAGGCATACATATCTATGTAAATATATAAGAATATACATACAAAAATGATTTATATATTTAAAATAATTTAAAAAATCAAAGATGATTAAATACCGACTAAATCCGATTAGTCGTCCGACTGCCGATTAATGCTTAGTCAGTGACCCAACCGACCGACTACTGACTACCGATTTTTGCAACCTTGGCACATTTACCTCTTAGTTTCTGAGGATATGCAGTAGAGACTGCAATATATATCCTGAATAAGATTCCTAGCAAATCTGTACCTAAGACTCCTCATGAGCTATGGTATGGAACCAAACCTAGTGTTAATCACTAGAGGATTTGGGGTTGCTTGGTCCATGCGAAGAACGTGGACGCAAATAAACTAGAATCTCGCTCTCATGAGTGTTACTTCATTGGGTATGTTAAAGATGGCATTGGATACCAGCTTTATGATCCTGAGACCCAAAAGTTTTTGTTTCTAGAGATGTGAAGTTTCTGGAGAATGATTTCCTTAAAGGTCAAGACAATAATGAAGTAGAGGAACTCATTGAATCCCCTAAGGATTCTGAGCTTCCTAGACCAGAAACTGAAGAGATAAATAAAGAGGAAACACACATACCTCTTCGAAGGAGTTCGAGGGTGGTTGCTGTTATAAAATAGAAAGCGGAAGCGGAATAACATAATAAAGAAGAATAATCACAAAGAACACAAAGATTTTTCTTGTAATTTCTGTATGTGAAAATTGTTCGAGAAGAATATTATTCTGGGTTTTTCTACCGAGTTCAAGATCCGAGTGCTAGGGTTCCTATCTGGAACCCTAATATACATTCTTGTCTTGCTGCATCTCTAGGGTTTCTTCGTGAAACCGTAATCCATGTTCGTACATCTTCATTCAGTTCTCCGGCCTCCACCAGCGGCGGTGCGGCTGCACCCATCTTCCTGTAGCATCCTGAGGCGGAGGCTCCAGCCGCACGACTACAGGCCAAGCATCCCCAGGCCGACCTTATGCGGCCATCAACTTCAGGTCGCTGGCGGCGTGCCCTCCCAGTCGACGCACCAAGGCGCACACTTCTGTGGCTCCAGCGGGGCCGCATCGCACCTCCAGCCGATAACAACCTCTAGGCACAGCGGGGCCGCATCTCGGCTTCTCCTTCTAGAGCGATCCAGGCGATTCCAACCTCCAAAGCGAGCGAAGCTCTAAATCGCCTCCCAATCTCCTTCCAGGCTTCTCCTTCCCAAGCGAGCGGAACCCTAGCAGGCGCAGGTGGCGCCCAAACCATCAGGAATCCCTCCTCCAATCGAAGGCGGCGCCCCAAAGGTGGTGCGAGATACCCAAACGGCGGCGTGAAACAAAGGGTTCCCCGTTGGGAACCCTAACAATAGAATTTTGTTTTTTTTGGGTTGCAGTATGGGCCCAGAGTGGTCGGTTTTTTTATAAACGAAAAAAAAAGAGGGGAGGGGGAGATCTGTGTATGAAAAAAATGAAGGGTTGTATTGAAAAAAAAAAAGAGGAGATATTATGTTTTAAAAAAAGAGAGGAAAATTTGAAAAAAAATTGTGAAAAAGGCGCGTACAAGAAAAAAAGCCGTACGCATGGTTAAAAAAAACTTCAAAAGAGTCGCATACAAAGAAGAGCCGTATGCAATTTAAAAAAATGTGGGATGCAAAAGCCGAAAAAAAAGGTAACGGCTTAAAAAAATGATGAAAAAGCCGCAAGAAATTTTATGTGAATGTTATTTACCCCTATTTATCTTGTCTTCTCCCAACTTTGTCGATGTTCATTTTCCGACAAGTATGGGAGAAAGGGGGAGTATATGTAGAGTCACAGGTCTATTCGGTTCAGATCCAGATTGATGCAGATTGCCAGACCAATCAGATTCCAGACTCTACGGTTCAGATCCAGTTTCAGACTCGACGATTGTCTTCCGAGTCTTCAGACACGCACAAGTGTGCGGTCATTGTCAGATGAGCATAAGTTGTCATCGTTTGTTTCGAGGTCCCCATCATTCTTCTTGTTGTCAGGCCAGAGTTTTCATGTGAGCCATAGGGACTCCAGAGCAAAGGACCATTCCCTTGAGGGCAAGGGTTTTCATGTGGTATCATAGGTACACCAGAGCAGTGCACCATTCTCTGAGCCAGATGGGAGAGACCCAATTCTCCGACGAGGAGACTTCAGGTGCAGTTTCAGACTCGATGGTCAGATTCCGAGTCTTCAGTTGACTCACACTCCAGCCCATTCGTCCTCCTCACCTGCACGGCATGAGAAGCAACGTCCTCGACTGCAGCATGTGCGCGTTGAGTTGATATTGTCCGTAGTGTCCTGTAGCGTGAGTTGAGTTTCTTTCTGTTTGTTTGTCCAAGTTGAGCATTGCATGCTCCAGCTTGAGGGGGAGTGTTGGAGTATTTGGTAGTGCACCTATTGAGTTGTAGCAGGGTAAATGGATCTTCTCCAGGATCCATTTACCCTGTTACAACATAAAGGGCGCACAACCAAATACTCTAACAGTTGCACCACATGAAAGGTATGGATTCCATGTGTCAGGTGAGACTGACATTGATCCTACTTCATTTGATGAAGCACTCGCGGATCAAGACATGGATAGATGGATGCTAGCAATGAAGTCAGAAATTGACTCCATGCATAAGAATGGTGTATGGACCCTAGAGGATCCACCTAAAGGGGTAAAACCCATTGGGTGTAAATGGATCTTCAAGAGAAAGAGGGGACCTGAGGGGAAAGTAGAGACTTTCAAGGCACGGCTCGTAGCCAAGGGCTACACTCAGAGAGAAGGCATCGATTATGATGAGACATTCTCTCCTGTGGCTATGCTTAAATCCATCAGGACATTGCTAGCTATAGCTGCATATCTTGACTACGACATCTGGCAGATGGACGTCAAGACGGCCTTCCTCAATGGATACCTCGAGGAGGATATCTACATGGAGCAGCCCCAGGGCTTCATGACAGAGGATGGTAAAGTATGCAAGCTGAAGAAATCAATCTATGGGCTCAAGCAAACTTCTCGTAGCTGAAACATCATATTTGACGAAACCATAAAGAGTTATGATTTTGTGTAAAATCCTGATGAACCTTGTGTGTACAAGAAGCTTAGTGGGAGTGCCATTGTGTTCATCGTGCTTTATGTAGATGACATCCTTATCATTGGGAATGATACAGGGATGATGACCAGTGTAAAGATTTGATTGTCTCATACCTTTGAGATGAAAGATCTTGGAGAAGCCCCTTACATCTTAGGCCTGAAGTTGTTCAGAAACCAAGAAAAGAGGATTTTGGGATTGTCACAACATGGATACATTAAGAAGATTCTTGAACGATTCCGTACGGATAGTTCTAAGAAAAGATTCCTACCCTTAAGACATGGTATCCACCTGTCTAAAGGAATGGCTCCTCAAACTGTTGAGGAAAAGAAAGTCATAGCTGGATGTCCTTATGCATCAGCCGTAGGAAGGTTAATGTATGCCATGATGTGTACTAGGCCAGATATCTGTCATGCAGTGGGAGTGGTAAGTTGTTACCAATCCTGCTATGGAGAGCAACACTGGAATGCAGTAAAGAACATATTCAAATATCTAAGACGGATGCAAGATTACATCTTGGTCTATGGAGATGGTGATCTCCAAGTCTTGGGATATACAGATTCTGACTTCCAATCGGATGTTGATGATCGAAAGTCAACATCAGGGATTGTGTTCTTGTTGAATGGTGGTGCTGTGAGCTGAAGAAGCGAGAATATCTAAGGGGTTAGATAGAAGACTCATCAACCATCATCAAATGATTATTAAGTAGTGATCTCCAGCCTGAGTAGGAGATGGCAATCCTATCTTATATGGTTGATATCTGACTGACCTCTTGATGCAGGTCCTCTACATGGGAATAGTGATTCAAAGGTGTCAGGTTAGTTGAGTCAATGGGTTGACTTGACGAGATCAAGATAACCAAAGACCTACGTTGAATATTGTCACAACATAGGCATGCATCCTCTGATCAGAGACAGATGTGCTGCTATATGTCTGACTATGTATATTTGGCAGACCAATAGGTTGATGCCCTAACCACGGTCTATATACCGGCGAGCTGCTGTGCATGTAAGGACATATGAGTAATACGATCTCTCAAAGGGATCATACAAGTTCTCACTTGTGAACCGGGAGACATGAGCTCACTCATGAGGTATTGGGACTGAACAAAGTCCATGCATGGTCATCGTGCTTTGGAAGCATGACATGAATTTGAAGGTAAGATATATGATTTGTGAAAGCATATGATCTATACCAAATCGCACTGACTAAGATTGAGAAACTTAAATGATCTAACCCTGAAGATGACAGTGCAAAAGAGATCTTTATCTTCAGAATGATAATAAGTCTTCCAGTATGCAGGATGTGCAGGTATTGGGAATACCTTAGGGTGATTTGATCATATACGATTGTATAACAATGACGCTTCCATTCCGAGGGAGTGATGAAATAGGTTTGGATTTTAGCGACTCCTCTTATTAGAGAAGTGACCTAATCTTAGTCCATGAATTGCACATTGATCTGAATGAGATTCAGATGCAATGAAGATTAGGTTTACGGTCTTGATTTGATCAAGCATCAGTGCGAGGTACATGGGATCTAGATTTGAGATATAATCTCAACATCCAAGTCACTATATGTGGAACAATACAATCGCCCTGTCCTTATCTCCAAGTATCTGAGAAGAAATAGCATTGTTCTTGAATGGTTCAAGAATAATTCCATAAGATCTAAGCAATGAGAAATTGATAATTAAATGTGATTTAATTATCATGATGTATGAGGAATTATCCAATATAATTAAATGTGATTTAATTATTATGGATAAGAATAATGTGGATAGTAATATCCAATTATTCATAATATATTATAAATGTGATTTATAATGTATTAGAGAGAGCTAATTATAATTTATATTTGTAGGTTAATTATTAATGTGTATTGGATACACATTGTCTAATTAATTGAAAATGTAAATTATATTTTGTTTTGGGTTGTGAATGTGATTCACAATTTTCCAATGTCAAGATTGCAATATTCCCAAAATAATTGAGAATTATTTTTTGGTGACTAAAATCCCAACAAATGGTTGTTGGAAATAAGTAGAGAGAAAATCAAGGAGAGATGCAATCTCATGGAAATCCATGAGATTGCCCTCCCCATATGGGAAGGAGGTGGCGGCACCAATTCCTTTATGGAATTGGCGGCCGTCCACTCCCTCTAATGGGAAGGATGATCTCCTTTGTATTTTCACTCCTTATTTGATTGATTTAATTTGGTATTAATATATATTTGATTTATCAAATATATTTAATCAAAATTAAATCACAAATTGTTGGTTTTTACCAACAACAATCTTGACCATTGGATTGACATAAATCAATCTCATTCATTGATTTTATAAGTCTCATGGATTGAGATCCATGGATCCCAAAACCCTATAAATAGAAAGGCATACCATGCTCTCTATTTACATGCTATTTTAGCACACTTCTCTCTCTCTTTCTCCATACTCGACAGCCCTCTCTCCCTATCTTCTTGGTGGTCGTCCACCATACCTTGGTGGGGAGACTCGTCGACGCCCACGCCACCGCGTTGCCTCTTCGACGCTCTGCGGTTCTCCGTCTACTTGGAGTGCTTCACTCACGAAGGAGACGTTCGATCTCGTACAACGAGATCAGAAGCAACCATGCTTGGATCATCTTCTTGAATTGCGAGGACATTGCGACTCATCCCCGTGCTCGCAAGCCGTTACTTCGACGATCGGACTTGAGACAGGAGGTCTCTTCTCTTAGAGACTTGATCAACCACGCTTCAAGAGGTATTGCATTATACTGGTTGTGTTATAGATGAAACGATCTGAGAATGGTTCTCGGATCATTTGGTTTCATAAAATAAAATTTTTTTAAATTCCGCTACACCGAACAACTAGTGCGACTAGTCGTTCTTCGTCGTATCCGATACGACGATCACGCTTTCGTGATGCGCTTGAGGATAATTCCATATCCTTCAAAAGGCAAGCAGGGGGCACGCTCAGGGGCTGGAAGCACATTTAAGGGCTCTCTTAGGGACACCTCATGCAGGAAGGGGGGTCGCGCGCAGGCAGAGGGGTCACGTGCAGGGACACCTCGCACAGGCAAGGGGGTCACACGCAGGGCTACCTCGCACATGCAGGAGGGTCACCCAGGGACCCCAGGCAGGGGGCGCGCTCAGGAGGCAGGACCAAGGATGAGGACCGTGTCGGAGGCAGCATGCAAGCGAGTGGATCACTAGGCCTGGCTGTAGGTGCATTGCGAGGGGGCGTATGCTAGGGCTGGCACGCACCACGAGGATCACCTCTCAAGGAGGATCCAATAACGACGAAGAACGCCACTTAGTTAGGCTCTGATACCATGTTGAAGACAAGGATCAAGGAACAAGAAGATCGGCACCAAGATTTACATGGAAAACCCTACGATGAGGGAAAAACCACAGGACATACATAAACCCTAATCTCCCGCACTAGAGATTAGGGATCTCTCTTCACTATGTTATATTTCAATAAGAAGGGATTAGTACAATATATAAATGATGGATAAATGGTCACTCATCCCAAGATCCATTTATCTATTAAACCACTTAACAAAAAGCAAAGGTTCAAGAGGTCAAATGCATATCATTCACTCTTTGTGGAGAGAACTTCCATAGGCATTGTTGCCATTATGGCCTATGTGGATGATATACTTTTTACAGGAGATGATGTGCAGGGGGTCAAGATGGTAAAAGAATCTCTGGGTCGTCAGTTTGCTACTAAAGACCTTGGTACGCTGAGGTATTTCTTAGGGTTGGATTGCTAAGAATGCGCAAGGTCTTGTGATGACCCAAAGGAAATATGTTACAGACATGCTTGTTGTGACAGGCATGATTGGGTGTTGACCATCTACTTCTCTTATGGAACTTAGCATGAAGTTATATGATGATGACAGGATGAGGTCGACAGAAGGATATATAGAGAGATAGTGGGAAAGCTCCTATATATTACTGTTACTAGACTTGATATCTCCTTTACAGTGAGTCGGGAGAGTCAATTCATAGAGAAGCCCCGACAAGTTCACATGGATGATATATACATGATTTTCATATATTTATAATCTTCTCCATGTGCAAGATTACTGTTAAAAAAGGAGCAACTCTTTCAAGTTCACATGTGTCTGCATGTGATAATGCAAATCTTCTCCATGTGCAAGTTCACATGTGTCTGCATGTGATAATGCAGACTATGCAGAATGTCCTAAGGATAGGAAGTCTACTTCATGCTTTGCTATGTTTGTTGGCAGTTCTCTTGTTTCTTGAAAAAGTAAGAAACAAACAATGGTGGCTAGATCAAGTGCCAAATCTGAGTATAGGGCTACGGCCCAAGCAAGCATAGAAATGATGTGGGTTTGCGCAATGTTAGCATATTTGCATATAAATGTACCTCCAAGATTGCAAAAAATGATCTAAACGGGCGTTTAAATGCATGTGGTGTTCGACCGCATCATTTAATCAAAAACAGGTCCCTAAACGAGCAGGCCGTATAAACGGTCTTAAACAGCCTTTTTCAGGACATGGGTTCACTTTTGTTAAAGGATCGGCATTATCCATGGATTTTATGTTGTCTATTTCGATATTTGACTATGAATTCTAGTTGTTTATGTTATCTATTTTGAAATTTGGATGAAACGTTTCTTGAATTTAACAATATTTGATCTATATTGTGAATCTATGATTATTTTTCTTTTTTATTTATACTTTTTTATTAATTATAAATATATAATGATTTTTATTAATTAAAAATGTAAAACGCATAACCCATTTAATTTCCGTTTAAACTCCCGCATACCGTTTAATCGGTAATCAATGATCTTACAGGCTGAATACCGCATGCTGCTTTTTGCAACCTTGTGTACCTCTACTCATGCAGCTATAATGTGATAACAAGTTGTTGTATTTATTGCAAATAATCATGCATTCCATGAAAGAACTAAGCATATTGAGGTAGATTGCCATTATACTAGAGATATGATTCAGAAGGGTTGATTTCTACCTCGCATGTCAATTCAGAAAAGCAAATAGCAGATATCTTTACCAAAGCATTACTCAGGGGGGCATTTCAAAAGTGTTCGTCGAAGCTGAGCATGATCGATATCTATGCTCCATCTTAAGGAGGATTGTAGAGATATTTCAATATTCATATGTACATCTTCTGTTATTTTATTTCTTTATGTCTATCTTTTGTAATTTACCCATAGATCTTTCCTCTATATAAGAGAGCCTAGGGTTCCCAGAAACAAACAACTCTCTTATTTTTTCCCAACAACAGATATACTTACCAAAGCCCATACTAAAGGCCCTTTCCAGAAATGTTGTTCCAAGCTGAGCATGATAGATATATATATGCCACAACTTGAGGTGTAATGTTGAGATAGTTGTAACCTTTTGTGGTTATTGCTTATTTTATGTACATCTCATGTAATTAACCCAAGGCCTTTCTCTTATATAAGAGAGCCCTAGAGTCTCGTGAATACAAGTCATTTCATATTCTCCAATAAGACTATACGAAGGGATCTTAGTTTTTTTTATCTAAGTCCGAGGATGACCCAAGATCGATCTGAATAGAGGCAAAGATCCATGTAGCCAACCCTACTTAATGTGGGAAAAGGCTTTGTTGTTGTAGAAAAATCAAAAAAAAATCCAAAAAATACGGTAGCCTCATTTTGCATTGTTTTACATCTAGTCCAAATTTCATAATTTTTGAACTTAATTTGAATGAAAATTGCAGAAATAATCGTCAACTTAGTAACATTAGCATAATTGAATAAGAAATAAAAAAACTTCTTAAAAATCATGTGCGTAAATTTTTTGAAATTGATTCTAAGTTGATAAGTTGTCTCCTTGAGTCGACCTTGGGGCTTATCCAAGTAAAATAAATAATTATCGCACAAGTTATTTGAACATTTTTTTGGCTTTGATTGATCGTTGATTTCTGTGCTATATTAAAAGTGACAAATTAACTTAGAATTTCAATGGTTAACTAGTGCCATTTTATTCCAACACATTTTAGGGCATATATGCAAAACTCCCCATTGGTCATTGATGCAATTTGCATAAAAGATCTTAGCTTCTAGCGATCATAAGTTATGCACCATTCGACATTTTCCATTTTTCATTTGTTGGTGTTGCTTGATTTATGTGATTTTTGCAAGGAGCTAGGGTTGCAACATTCTTCTCTCCTCCTTTTTATCGGTTAGGGGTTTATTAAGCTCGGGTCGACAAGCTCAAATCAGGTACATCTTGTCAAGAGCTCGTGAACCCGACTCGAAAGCTTATCGAGCTAGAGATCAAGTTAGTTTTTGGCTCATTGGGGTTATCGAGACCGAGTTGGGGTCGACTCGACTCGATAAGAGCATGAACCGCTAACAAGTTTTTGTCCCACATTGGTTGAGCTTCAGAAGTAAAGGGTAGAGCAGCTATACATAGAGACTAGCTACTCCCTTATACAAAGCATATCTTTCTTGGCCATTTGACTAATATTTGATATGTCGGCTATCAGCCTAAGTGAGTTAGCTCATTAGGATGCTCGCGAGCCAGCTCAATAAAAGGCGCATGAGCCCACTCACTAGGATCATGGCTTTTTAAGAGGCTCATGAGCCAGCTCGAACTCAATGAGTTCGAGTTCAAGCCAGCTTTCCAAGGCTCTAACCTTAACGAGCATGAGCTCGAGCCCAACTTTTCTTATCGAGTTCGAGCTCGAGTTGGGATCGACCAAGGCCTTAAATGTCGGTTTCGGTCACCATTTCGGTATCGACCAAAATAGAATTTTGATGGAATTTCGGTGGAATTTCGACCGAAATTTCGGTCATTTCGGTCATTTTTTGTACTAGCACCCCCATATTTCGGTCATTTCGGTCATTTCGATCGAATTTCGATTTCGACTGGATATCGATATTCGACAGAAATTCGACCGAATTTCGCTGAAATTTGAGGCCATGGGATCGACTCGACTCGTTGGGCTCAATAGACACCCTTACCATTAGTCCACTCAGATCGGACCATGGTTTGCTGCTAAATATCATGTCATGGAAGTTTTAAGAAGGGACTATTGTGTTGTTTGATAGGGCATCATATTTTAGTGGCATTTCTCCTTCTTCTACCCTTTCTATTTGTGTTGGTGAGGTACTTTGTTGTTACACCATTTGGAGAATATTTTGATTTTGTATAGCCTCTAGAACATTTTATCAACAAGTTTAGTGGAAAAGATTGATCTAGTTGACCTCGTGGTTTGCTCCCCCTCCATTTCGAGAATTTTCACGTTAAAATCTTTATGTGTTATATTGGGCGTGTTTATGTTTTGCTTGCTCATTTATTCGTGGAGGTTGTTTATCTTTGTCATTCGTTCAAGACGTTTATTCTACATTTCTACGATATAAAGGGATCATTTTATATCCCCTAACAATTTATATGTATTAGACTCTTTTGGAGTTTGTATCCATTATTATTTTGAGAATTTTCAATATAAACTCCCTAAAGTTAGGCATTTGCAACCTTTTGTACTCTCTACTTTTTCAACTTAATGAAGAACAAACACCACTGCCCAAGGTCGTAGATCATTTATGGGTAAAGTTTGTAAATATGGGTGTTTGTGTAATCGTTTCTTTGTACCTAATATCCACAACTTCATGGCTGCAAATCATGTAATGATGCAGCCCAGCAAGATATAACCATTATGCCCTCTTACTCATAACCATCTTCCCATCATTGATGGTTGTAGCAAATCCCTATCAGTTGCATACTTGCATCTATCGACATGTAAAGCTCCATGCATATGTAATTGTGCATAATGAAGATGGTAATATTCTTAACACTTATGGCACATATTCCATTCCCGAACGTGCTATCATTTGCATCATTCTTTACTCATTTTATTTCCAAGCTCCCATCATCATCATCAAAAACTCTCTGGGTAAAAACAGTTTAACCACCACATATTCACTGACAAGAATAAATGTTACAACTCAGCTAAATTCAAAGAAAAAGTCCCATTATCACCCCTCTTCATAAATAGGTGAGATTGGTTCTTCTAGCTCGATACTAAATTCAGAGAAAAAGTTGCCCATTATCATCACTCTTCAAAAATAGGTGAGATTGATTCTTCTAGCTCGATACGGCTACCGCCTTCTCTCGTACCATCTCATTCTTTTGTCAATCTCAACGCACTTCTCAATCCAAAATCATTGTCCATAACCACATATATACCCATGTGCACTTTTTCATTGGTATTCTATTGTGAGAGGATCAAAGACTTTCCTACACCTTTGTATTTTTCAGACCAATGGCATACTGCATACATGTCAATGATTGATTTTTCCTCTGATCATGATGCATCGATTATCATTCCATGACTCATATTCCAACAATAAAAAGTATTTGACTTTCAAGAAAATCCCACTGATCAAGTACGGATTTTTCAGAATTATAAGCCAACCCAGGATATCACTAATTTCACATTCCGAAATTCCAAAATATACAACAAATACAATAAAGAAAGCAAGTATTGTTCTAGTTAAAACCCACTATTGCAGTTGCATTTCTGCCCTAAGCAGATAGCCACGGTAAATGGAATATGTTTGGAATAACTACCAGATTTGGTCAAAACTATACGGAGTTCCCAGATTATCCATTGACTAAAGTTTTGTTGTCTTTCGAAAAAGGGATTATGGCTACTTTTTCATATAGAAATGCATGATAAGCATTATGACATCCATGATCATGTAGGTGAAATAATAAAGGTATAAATATAAATATAAGTATAAGGAGGGTTACATATATAATATCAGATATGATGCAATACCAGTATGATGATGAGATGGACCTAACTTGCCGAGGCATGCAAAATGCACTGACCTTAAGAATAAATTCGTACCCCCACGAAGATTCCGATGGTGCAATCGGTATTGATAGGATTACTCTCCATGATACAACGGCAATATTTTAATGAACGTGCACGCGCCAATATCGAGATCTTTTGAGCAACAATAGATTGTTCCTTCAAGTTGCCTCACTCGAAAAGAATGGAGAGGATAGAAATGTTATATTGTAATATATTGTGACTAAAACAAGTGCTATTGACCCATTTATGTAGATACACAACAAGTGAATGTTACACGTTCAAAATAACCAATTAAATCCGCCATTCAGTTAGAATATTAATCGTTCATAAAAAACATATTGACGTTACAAAATAAAGAAAAAAAGTCATTTGAAAAGAAACAACAAAATGGTATTGTAATACCAAATATTAAAAGCTCTTAATTTGCAAATAAGTCTCATGCACCACCCATGCAAATATATGAGTCACATTTCTCATACCGCTGCACAATAACTTCAAATTCATGGGATTTAATGCCTATCAACAATCATGCATGGAGCTCTTAAATCCAATTAAGCTCTTAAATCCAATTAAATTTATGGTGAAATTATTAGGAAATAAAAATAAGTATTTGAAATATAATAAAATATCAACACATCCTTCAGTAGATAAATTCATCCCCTTTCCCTCTAACTTACAGATAAATTCAGAAGAAGATCTAACTCATCTTTTGTTATAAATTACCCCCCAAAATCAGCAGAACAAACAAACAAATCCGTTCATAAACATTACACTACCGTACCTCAGCAAGATCTTCGGCCAGACACTGCAACTGACCAGTGAGTGAACTAACTTGCTTCTGAAGTGCTGGAATGACCCGCTTTGCTTCCTTCAACTCCGACCCCTGTCTATCCAACAACACCTGCAACTGTGCATTCATCACATCCGGAAACAATATTGCATCCTTAAATGCCTTTATCTCCTCCCGTTGCTTCAAACACAGATCCTTCAACTTATCCATCTACAAGAAAACAGTCATTTGAAATTCGACTCCTCCCACAAAAAAAGAGAGCAACACAAAAGAACATGAAATCCAAGGTTCCATTTCTTTGAGCTGATTAATTGCAGTTCAATAGTTCAGCTGCCACACTATGTTCAATAGTTCAGCTGCCAATTTGCCACACTATGTGTTTGTTCGAAAGTTTCAACCCATGCATCTTAAACGGAGTTCTATTAGAGCAATTTTGAAGCAATCAGACAACTAAATTTCAAACCACAACCGCTCTAACAGCTAACGTTAAAACACAGGATTTCAAACTGCACATTTGCAAGTCGAGCAGTGCAGAAACATCCGACCAACCAAATAAACTTGGAGTAAACATACCCACAACTAATATTACCTCTCTGTTCTTTTCCTCCAACGCCAACCTAAGCTCCAGAATCTCCGCCTCGTACTCCTTGTTCTTCGCAATGAGGTCCCTCTCGCTCCGGAGCACCATCGCAAGCGTCCTCGTGTTCGATTTCACCTCCGTCAGTGCCTTCGTACCCGTCCGATCTGCCGAGCCCCCTTTCTGAAACAGCTTCTTGTGCAGAGCAGACAAATTCGACCCCTTCTCGACAGCCTTCCTCCCGTCCCTCGCAATTGGGTCCGCTGGCACCGGCAATACCATACGCTCCGCCGCCTTCGGCTTTGTCTTCCTCTCCATGAACTTCCTCACCATCGACCCGAAATTCTGCCCGTTCTTGGTCACCACATCGCCGGGTTTCACCTTGACGATTGCCGTCGAAGGGAGGCTGCTCTTGCGGGCCATTCTGAGGTCCGTGGAGGACGACGGGGTGGACGAGGAGGAGCCGGACGACCTCGAATCGAAGGAGGAGTAGCGGGTGGCCATTGGGTGGAGAACAAAATCGGATCTTGGGGCGATTGCGACGATGGATTCGTGAAGATCCAGGGGGATTTCATGGGTGCAGGAGGGACCTTTCTCGAGGTGGGTGTTCGAGCAGAGTGTTACGGAGTCTCGCGGTGCGTTGTAAGGATCGCTGTGTGTTCGCTAGGTGGGGATCGGGAGCTTTTATTTGGATGATGGAGTGAGTGGACGTTGGGGGGATGGGGTGTTGATTAAGTTGGATCTGCGGAGGAGGGTAAGGGGTTTTGGTGGCTTTTTGCAGGAAGGGGCAGGCGCCTTTGGGGGTTCGAATGGGGCCGATCGGAAAGTGCGGGATCGCGCTTCTCTTTCGGAATTTGAATTTGAATTAGCGGAAGGGTTAATTAATGGGATTTTTTTGGTATATTTGAGATTGTCCATAATGAATAGATTTGGCAGAAGGTTATTCTTATTTGGTCTATAGTGCTTAAGATGAAGGATGTCATTATGTTTAATGACAATTGTCCTGATTTTCAACCTTAGTGGGGAGTATGGAATACGGCAATATAACGAAGCTATTCTTATTCGGATGGTTTGGTTGATGAGGAAAGGACAAGGTATTTATTATTATCTGATTACTTTTAAGGTTTTTTATCCGGCAGATCTCATAATCTTTGTTAATTAGACCTTTGAAACAACCTAATTCCCTCCTCTTCCAATCTGATAAACTTGTTATTTTACATTATACCCATTTTGTTTATCAAATTTACATTGAGTGTCATTCCCCCCTCGCCTCCTCATTTCCCTTTCCCACACCCCTCACCCTCTGCCCCTCACCCTCCCTGCCCTCCGCCCTCACCCTCCCTGCCCTTCGCCCCTTATCCTCCCGCCCCTCCCGCCCTCCGCCCCTCCATGCCCTCCCACCCTCCACCCCTCCGCCCCCTCTGCACCTCGCCACCCCGCCCTCCTGCCCTCTGCCCCTCGCCTCCCGCCCTCGATCTCCCTACTGGGATCTTCATCGGTGATGATGTCACTCTAAGCTCGGATACAGAAGGCGATGTTATTTCAGACTACATGCGGTGGTTGCAGAAGCTAGATCAAAGCTTCGGTATGGTGTATTCGTCCAGAAAATAAGAAATTGCTCCAGACTTGTTTCAGATGTGAGACTCTCTCCAACAGAGCCCTCCTTCCTCTCGCAGCTCCACCTCTTGTCGCTCCTATTGCCTCGTCTCCCGCGGGTGTGAGGACGTCCCGGAAAGTCGGCTTCGTCATATGCTTGGAGAGGAAGGTAGAAAGGATGACCTTTGGAAAGAACATGGGAGTTGGAATATCCACGGTTGGATTTTCATTGATTAGATTAACTCAAGACTAACACAAGCAATTGACTCAAATAAAGTTAAATTTAATAGCAGGGTCTGTGAGGTAAGATGGAGTAAGTTTACGAGGTCGAGGGGGAAATTAGGATTGACAAAGATTATAGGTCGGTCGAGTAAAAATACCTTTTATCCATTTTATTGAGATTACTTGTTCTTATACAGAGTCTTCTTATTATTAGATAAACGGTTTTATGAATGCATCCAGAAGGGTTTGATCGTCCTATGCTGCATCGATGGCATTGCAAAGTGCAACCTTCTCTTCTTTTAGTCGAGTATGTTTAGAGTTTATGGATTGTTGCAACGGAGGCAATGAAATGTTATAAACCGATCCTTTATGTCATGGGAATCGTCTATTTTCTGTCATCAAAAATAATAATCCGATTGGGATATACACATACAAAAAGTGTAAAAAATTAGAAGATTTTGTATCATTTTTCGTAGTATTGAAAGTTACGTGATCAAACTGAGGAGTGAAATTGGATGTGAGAGCTTTGTTTATTATAACATAAAAGTGATAGGAGTTCACAATCATGTATAGTTCCCATAAGTGGGAAAATTAAATGTAAAAATTCGGATTACATTTTTTATTATCCCAATTCCGGATCATTGGATCCTTCCATTCAACGGATTTGATTACCGAGCGATAATTTTTTCAATAATAATAATGAACATTTGGAAACAAATGAGAACATAAAATGCTTAAAGAAAGTATTCAACATATTTCTATTAACAAAGTAATTTGTACATGGCAATTTCCTCGTTGTATTCACTTACATGTATATATAGTTGAAAAGAAAGAACCCACAAAAATCCAACAGCATGACTCTCTTGTTTGTTGCCATGTTACCTTGAGGAAACCTTGCTACCCGCAACTCTAACCATGCATTCTTGGGTTGGAATTGGTTGTGTGGATCCCATAATTTCTTTGTTATAATATTTTTTAACCACATTCAAATAAAAAAGTTAACATCAAAAATATAATATAATCATAAAAAAGGTAATATAGCACATAATCAATATGACATCATATCACATTTACCATTCCAATATTCTTAATCATCCAAACATCTAGTAAAGATACTCCAACCCATCCCACCCAACCATTTACAAAAAGAAAAGGACGAGTGGTTGATTTGATTGTTGATCATATGATGACTCAACAATTTATATTGGGTTTTCAAAAAACATAGAATGTGAATGGATTAGTGTCCATAAGCAAAGAAAATAAAAGTAAAACAAATAGGGTAAATTACAAAAAGGCTCCAAGTATGCCTTTCCCAGTTACTAGCCTCATTTATTCAAATGTGAAAAAAAAGGATGGTTCCAATTGTGTTTTTTTGTCTTATATATATTTTCATAAGTTTTATGCCCATTTTATGTCAACATTGAAAATCAAATCGAACATCAAACCAGACAGGTATCGGTTTTTTATTTTTATGGTCGAACTAATGGGACTAACCGCTCGAACCGGTGATGACGTTAGCCGTTCATAAAAATTGGAAAAAGATTGAATTGTTGTATTGTTGGTTTGGTTTGTATGGTTCAATCGGATCAAACCGAATTAGACCGGTATATCATACAAATAAATATAATAAAATACTCCATCATATTTTTGGAGAGTTTGTAAACTTGTGTCCTTCCAAGTTTCGCCACTAACACTTATACCCCTATTAAAAATAAACTGGAAGCCTTTATATTTTTACAATATACATCGTAGTACACGTGTGATCCTATATTATACCAGCATAAGGACAATATTGCAAATTTTTTTAAGAATATAAGAGCATAAGTGATAATTCTAAAAAATTAGGGGTATAAATGTTATTAGAAAAAAATCAAAAGAGCTTAATAAATATATTTCAATACTCATATTAATACATATATGTGATTTATAAAACTAACAATCTTAAAACTATATAAACTCTAATAAACGACAAATATTATTAATTTACACAATATGACTATGACATTGTCTTCTTCTTTTATTTTTGTTGGAAGTAGAAACCTCAAGCATAATGTGAAGAGAGAGAAGTAATGCGTATATGCCATGAACGGACAAACAATAATAGACCATTGGCACGCACATAAAGGGAATAGATAAAGGAGTATTATACTATTGGGTAGAATAAGATTGAATTATGAATAGTTTCTAAAAGTTTGGAGTTTATTAAATTACAACAACAACAAGGCCTTTTCTCACAATTAAGCAGGTCAATTACATGGATTCTTTGCCTCTATTCAAATTTAGATCTAAATAACTAAGATCATGTTGGATAGTCTCATTCCAACACTTCTTGGACCTTCCTTGTCCTGTCTTAACAGGCTCAATATCCAAATCACTACAAAAAAGGCGTGATTGGCGTGTACATGTTGGCTCGTAATGTACACGCCAAATGCATGCCACGTGCACACTCTTACAGTGGGTGAGCACCTGTGCTCGCTCCATGCATGTTAGTTGATAAGAGAGTTGCCAGGGAAGTGGGCGAGCACATGCGGACGCTATGTGCTCGCCCGCTTATGGACATGCACACATGTGGTCGTCGACATGGTCGCCCGTAAGTAATATGGTGATCAAATCCAAAGCTCTTGGCGAGCACATGTGCTCGCCAAAACTAAAGTGCAGAAAAAATATACAGGTTCGACGGGGTTTAGACGCCTCATCGAACATGTATAGTCTGCCAAGAAATCACTGCAGGTGCTTATTAGAGTCGAGAAGAGTATCTTTAATATGCCAGTTCGCCAAATAAATTAACAAACTTTAACATGTCAAACTAACACAATATATGTGAACTTATAAACTAAACGTTTAAGTTAATTTGAAATTTCAATATATTTGTAAATGCATCATATTTAAGAGTCAAATACTACAAATATATGTCAAAAGATTCCACAATTACAAGTACAATTAATTATACTATCAAAGTTCATACAAATGAAAAGACTACTAAAAATTCTACAACGGAACAAGATAAAAACCATCAATCATTTCTTTTTTGATCTAAAAATTTTGAAATTAAAATTTGCTTACTATCTTTTTCTTCTTCTCCTTGAACATGGCATACATGCGTGCCTCTTCTTCTGGATCATTTTCCTCATCCTCTTCGTCATCCGATTCAATCTCCTCGTATTGAGATGCACGCCCTTGTGACCTATATTATGGAAGATATGTGTGTGTGTGTGATATGCATATGAAGATATAGAAATATGAAATTATTACTCATTCTAAGTATAATACTTACATGTACGCTGTGAAATCTTCTCGGAGCTTTGTCACCTGCTCCACCATCATCGCCATCTGTGACCCCATCTGAAATGATGGTTGCGATGATTGTGGTTGTACATATGACGGTTGCGCATAAGTAGAATACGAATGATGATGTTCCTCCACATACTATGGAGGAAGACCGCCAAGCGTCTGCTTCCTGTTCACCACAACATCCTGAAAAACGATAGGATGGGAGCTGCCAAGTAATGGCCTGACAATTCAGTCTCACTGTCGCTGAGGCGACTACTCGAATCCTCTCGTTATCCAACAATTAACCCACACAAGTAATTAAACAATTAAGAGCAAGAGTTAAAATTTATTATATCCTACTAAGATTGTATAGTGGCAAGCAAGTAGGGGTCGATCACAGGAAGCAAAGGAGTAGAGCCTGCAAAATAGAAGTCAAGCACCCAATATCCTCTCAAACACTTAGCCAAGTTGAAACTTTTTGTGGGTTTTTAATTTTATATTTTTTATTTGATTTTTTATTTTTATATTTATATTTTGATTTGTAATTTTCTGATTTTGTATTTTCTTCTTATATTTTATATTTTTATATTTTCTTTTTCTTTTAATAAGGATATAAAACTATATAGAATATATATACAAGATAAGAAAGAGAGAGACAAAAATAGGTAAAAATATACCAAAAGACATGAAATAAAATGTTTTTGTGCTTTTTGTATTTTTCTACTATTTTTCTGATTTTTCTATGTTTTTGCTATTTTTTTATTTTTTACGTTCAAAATACTCAAAATAGAGAATAAAATAAATGCCTGAAATTAAAATGGAGATGAAAAATAAAAATAGTACCAAAATTGCTCCAAATTTTAAAATAAAGATTATAATACAAAGAAATTCCAGAAATATAAATATAATTTTCGGATTTTATAAGAGTTTTTATTATTTTTATAAAGGTTTTAGGGTTTTGCAATTTTTACAAGTTTTCTTTTATATTTTAGTGATTTTTGGTCTGGAAGTTAAATACACAAAATATATTTTTGGGGGAATTTTTCAAGTGGTTTTTATAATTTTTATGTATTTTTTAATGCAAACATGAACAAAAATATGTGTTTTTGATTTTTTATAAGTAATAAATGCTTAAAAATGCAATCTAAAATTATGGCATGAGAATGCAATGCAACAGGAACTAATGACTATTTTTAGGGATTTTTTCGATTTCTATAGATGCATAAAATAAATATTAGAAATAAAGAGAAACTACACTCCTAGTAAGGGTATATTTGTAAATAAGAGAAACTCTAAAGGATAAAGTGTAAATTTTACAGAAATGTATAACTGAATAATCAACTTTCAGGACGAATACAAAAATTGAAACACGCGAGGGCCTCTTTGCAAAATCACCAAAATCTCGTGTGACGGGCACGTGCGCTCTGGCAGGGACCCATTTGCAATTATATAAAGATTGGGAGCTTATTCTGATATATCTAGAACATTTAAAACTTAATATTTTAAAATTCCGACCAAAAACAAATAACCAAAACCTGCAATGGCTTGGTTGTAAAATACCCAGAGTGTGTCGGCCTACATAGACAAGGACGTTAATGTAAATAGAATAAGTACGAATCCTTTTTGCAAATATTACAAAAATAGAATAACTACAAATGAAAGTTTCTGGATACAATATTAAACACAAAAGATATTGGGGCTAAAGAAGCAAATTACCCAGCAAATGGCGCGATCGAATGATGCGGAAGCATTTACTTGAACAAGTATCATTACTAGGGCGCATGATACCCCTTCGGCCTCGAACAACCACAATTCGATCCCGTTTGAATGATCGAACGGTACCGGGCGGTCGAGATCCAACAACAGTTGTGCTACCTGGGGCTGAGCAGCGATCCAACGGCACGGATGCGTGGTATAAGAATTGTCGACGAACTCATCGTGGATGAACTTCAAACTCCAAAATCTTCATGCTCGGCACTGCATCCTGCCTTCCGATGATACCAAATGCCTCCCAGGATTCCTCACTGTCGACTTGATGCTTTAAAATGCTCCGAAAGAGCTCTGGTGTTGGCTAGCAGCGGGGGTGAACCTAGAGGGTTGTTCCTACATCAATGAGGCACGACGTGCCTCCATTCTGGATTTCTCCTGCAGAGAAATCATTAAAACAAAAATGCGATGCTTGGGGAGCACTAGGGGGGTTGGAATGGACGGGAGGTGCAGCGGGTGGCGCCCCTCCGGCGAACGACGGAAGAGGAGGAACCGCAGACCAGATTGGGGGCTCAACCTGGGTGTACGAAGGGTGGATCGTGGCGAGGAAGTGGAGGGGTTGGATATGAGGGAGAAAGGGCATGTCAAGGACATGGGAATCGCACAGTGGATGTTCGCAGGAGGGGCCAAGCTCTGGCGAACTACGATTTGGCTTAACGACACCAGAGCAGACGAGAAAGCACGAAAGAAAGTGGGGGAATGAAAACTAGAGCTAATCTTACGCTAGAAAATGCAAGAAAAAGTGGGTAGAAGCTCACTGAGGTCACGTCAGGGACAAACTCTAGTGAAGCGACTCCGACAAACTTGACCGACCTCGATTCAACGCCAATCTCCAAGATAAGATTCGCAAGGTGCTCCTATTGTCACCAGGAAGATGAGGGAAGTCTTGAGGCTGTAGAAAAACGGCGGAAGAGAGATCAAATCTCAAATGGAAGATCTGAGGTATTTTTATACATGTTGACGCACGGCTCCAAAGAACGAGGATGATCAACCAAATCAATGATCTAACGCCCAAGGAATCACTAGGGCGTGAATCCTCGATGCATGGTGACGAAAAGTCGTGAAGACACTATTGCGAAAGGATGCAAGGAGGAGCCTCGAAAAAATCAAGAAAATCTCCAAAAACGAGGTTCTGACAGCGAATAGATCTCGGTCAGAAAGTTGATTGAGGTCAACCAATGAACGATTCTGGTTGGTCCATGTGGACAAACCAGAAAAATTCTTGGCAAAAATATTTGAAAAGAGATTAAAAATAATAAATGATTTTGTTAATTTTAGGTTAGTAAATGAAAAATATTCATTATTTTTTGAAGTATTTTAGGATGATTTTTATTTATTTTTTCGAGGTTTGGAATTACAAGTTCCCTTTTAAGGGCTATATATAGGTATATTCATCTGTATATTTTAATGTTTTATTTTATTTTGTATATTTAATTTTATTATTTTGGTTTATTATTTTATATATATTATAAATTAATTTTATACACTTAAATATATTTTTATTTTATTTTTCTGAAGTAATATGTATAATTAAATAAATAGAAGTATTATCTATATCAGTATACTTATTGGTATTTCATCTATGTTTTTATACAAATATTTTATTTTTGCATTTTCTTCATGTTTTTATTCATGTTTTAATATACACATATTATAGATAATATTTACAAAATTATAAAATTATAAAATTATAAAAATAATGAATAACAAATAAAATTAATATTTTAATTAGTAAAAGTATATAATAGAGGTCCAAAACCTGACTTTCAAATCGTAACTCCAAAAAATATGAAACCACCTTCATTAAATAACTTATTAAAAGTTATATATAATTAAAGGTGATTTTTACATTTTGAGTTTTTATTTTAGAGAATTGGGTCTGGGAAGTTGGGATTTTGGAATCTTATTCTGAGTATATTTTGTACACTGTATGTTATTTCTAATATTTTATATGTGAACTTATAAACTAAACGTTTAAGTTAATTAAAAATTTCAATATATTTGTAAATGCATCATATTTAAAAGTCAAATACTACAAATATATGTCAAAAGATTCCACAATTACAAGTACAATTAATTATACTATCAAAATTCATATAGATGAAAAGACTACTAAAAATTCTACAACGGAACAAGATAAAAACCATCAATCATTTCTTTTTTGATCTAAAAATTTTGAAATTAAAATTTGCTTACTATCTTTTTCTTGTTCTCCTTGAACATGGCATACATGCGTGCCTCTTCTTCTGGATCATTTTCCTCATCCTCTTCGTCATCCGATTCAATCTCCTCGTATTGAGATGCACGCCCTTGTGACCTATATTATGGAAGATATGTGTGTGTGTGTGTGTGATATGCATATGAAGATATAGAAATATGAAATTATTACTCATTCTAAGTATAATACTTACATGTACGCTGTGAAATCTTCTCGGAGCTTTGTCACCTGCTCCACCATCATCGCCATCTGTGACTCCATCTGAAATGATGGTTGCGATGATTGTGGTTGTACATATGACGGTTGCGCATAAGTAGAATACGAATGATGATGTTCCTCCACATACTATGGAGGAAGACCGCCAAGCGTCTGCTTCTTGTTCACCACAACATCCTGTAAAACGATAGGATGGGAGCTGCCAAGTAATGGCCTGACAATTCAGTCTCACTGTCGCTGAGGCGACTACTCGAATCCTCTCGTTATCCAACAATTAACCCACACAAGTAATTAAACAATTAAGAGCAAGAGTTAAAATTTATTATACCCTACTAAGATTGTATAGTGGCAAGCAAGTAGGGGCCGATCACAGAAAGCAAAGGAGTAGAGCCCGCAAGATAGAAGTCAAGCACCCAATATCCTCTCAAACACTTAGCCAAGTTGAAACTTTTTGTGGGTTTTTAATTTTATATTTTTTATTTGATTTTTTATTTTTATATTTATATTTTGATTTGTAATTTTCTGATTTTGTATTTTCTTCTTATATTTTATATTTTTATATTTTCTTTTTCTTTTAATAAGGATATAAAACTATATAGAATATATATACAAGATAAGAAAGAGAGAGACAAAAATAGGTAAAAATATACCAAAATACATGAAATAAAATGTTTTTGTGCTTTTTGTATTTTTCTACTATTTTTGTGATTTTTCTATGTTTTTGCTATTTTTTGTTATTTTTTACGTTCAAAATACACAAAACAGAGAATAAAATAAATGTCTAAAATTAAAATGGAGATAAAAATAAAAATAGTACCAAAATTGCTCCAAATTAAAAATAAAGATTATAATACAAAGAAATTTCAGAAATAGAAATATAATTTTTGGATTTTATAAGAGTTTTTATTATTTTTATAAATGTTTTAGGGGTTTTGCAATTTTTACAAGTTTTTTTTATATTTAGTGATTTTTGGTCTGGAAGTTAAATACACAAAATATATTTTTTGGGGAATTTTTCAAGTGGTTTTTATAGTTTTTATATATTTTTTAATGTAAACATGAAAAAAATATGTGTTTTTGATTTTTTATAAATTATAAATGCTTCAAAAATGCAATCTAAAATTATGGCATGAGAATGCAATGCAACAGGAACTTATAACTATTTTTAGGGATTTTTTCGATTTCTATAGATGCATAAAATAAATATTAGAAATAAAGAGAAACTACACTCCTAGTAAGGGTATATTTGTAAATAAGAGAAACTCTAGAGGATAAAGTGTAAATTTTACAGAAATGTATGACTGAATAATCAACTTTCAAGACGAATACAAAAATTGAAACATGCGAGGGCCTCTTTGCAAAATCACCAAAATCTCGCGTGACGGGTACGTGCGCTCTTATTCTGATATATCCCGAACATTTAAAACTTAATATTTTAAAATTCCGACCAAAAACAAATAACCAAAACCTGCGATGGCTTGGTTGTAAAATACCCAGAGTGTGTCGGCCTACATAGACAAGGACCTTAATGCAAATAGAATAAGTACGAATCCTTTTTGCAAATATTACAAAAATAGAATAACTACAAATGAAAGTTTCTGGATACAATATTAAACACAAAAGATGTTGGGGCTAAAGAAGCAAATTACCCAGCAAATGGCGCGATCGAATGATGCGGAAACATTTACTTGAACAAGTATCATTACTAGGGCGCATGATACCCCTTCGGCCTCGAACAACCACAATTCGATCTCGTTTGAATGATCGAACGGTACCGGGCGGTCGAGATCCAACAACAGTTGTGCTACCTGGGGCTGAGCAGCGATCCAACGGCACGGATGCGTGGTATAAGAATTGTCGACGAACTCATCGTGGATGAACTTCAAACTCCAAAATCTTCATGCTCGGCACTGCATCCTGCCTTCCGATGATACCAAATGCCTCCCAGGATTCCTCACTGTCGACTTGATGCTTTAAAATGCTCCGAAAGAGCTCCGGTGTTGGCTAGCAGCGGGGGTGAACCTAGAGGGTTGTTCCTACGTCAATGAGGCACCACGGGCCTCCATTCTGGATTTCTCCTGCAGAGAAATCATTAAAACAAAAACGCGATGCTCAGGGAGCACTAGGGGGGTTGGAATGGACGGGAGGTGCAGCGGGTGGTGCCCCTCCGGCGAACGACGGAAGAGGAGGGGCCGCAGACCAGATTGGGGGCTCAACCTGGGTGTACGAAGGGTGGATCGTGGCGAGGAAGTGGAGGGGTTGGATATGAGGGAGAAAGGGCATGTCAAGGACATGGGAATCGCACAGTGGATGTTCGCAGGAGGGGCCAAGCTCCGGCGAACTACGATTTGGCTTAACGACACCAGAGCAGATGAGAAAGCACGAAAGAAAGTGGGGGAATGAAAACTAGAGCTAATCTTACGCTAGAAAATGCAAGAAAAAGTGGGTAGAAGCTCACTGAGGTCACGTCAGGGACAAACTCTAGTGAAGCGACTCCGACAAACTTGACCGACCTCGATTCAACGCCAATCTCCAAGATAAGATTCGCAAGGTGCTCCTATTGTCACCAGGAAGATGGGGGAAGTCTTGAGGCTGTAGAAAAACGGCGGAAGAGAGATCAAATCTCAAATGGAAGATCTGAGGTATTTTTATACATGTTGACGCACGGCTCCAAAGAACGAGGATGATCAACCAAATCAATGATCTAACGCCCAAGGAATCACTAGGGTGTGAATCCTCGATGCATGGTGACGAAAAGTCGTGAAGACACTATTGCGAAAGGATGCAAGGAGGAGCCTCGAAAAAATCAAGAAAATCTACAAAAACGAGGTTCTGACAGCGAATAGATCTCGGTCAGAAAGTTGATTGAGGTCAACCAATGAACGATTCTGGTTGGTCCATGTGAACAAACCAGAAAAATCCTTGGCAAAAATATTTGAAAATAGATTAAAAATAATAAACGATTTTGTTAATTTTAGGTTAGTAAATGAAAAATATTCATTATTTTCTGAAGTATTTTAGGATGATTTTTATTTATTTTTTCGAGGTTTGGAATTACAAGTTCCCTTTTATGAGCTATATATAGGTATATTCATCTGTATATTTTAATGTTTTATTTTATTTTGTATATTTAATTTTATTATTTTGGTTTATTATTTTATATATTTATAACTTAATTTTATTCACTTAAATATATTTTTATTTTATTTTTCTGAAGTAATATGTATAATTAAATAAATAGAAGTATTATCTATATCGGTATACTTATTGGTATTTCATCTATGTTTTTATACAAAAGTTTTATTTTTGCATTTTCTTCATGTTTTTATTCATGTTTTAATATACACATATTATAGATAATATTTACAAAATTATAAAATTATAAAATTATAAAAATAATGAATAACAAATAAAATTAATATTTTAATTAGTAAAAGTATATAATAGAGGTCCAAAACCTGACTTTCAAATCGTAACTCCAAAAAATATGAAACCACCTTCATTAAATAACTTATTAAAAGTTATATATAATTAAAGGTGATTTTTACATTTTGAGTTTTTATTTTAGAGAATTGGGTCTGGGAAGTTGGGATTTTGGAATCTTATTCTGAGTATATTTTGTACACTGTATGTTATTTCTAATATTTTATATGTGAACTTATAAACTAAACGTTTAAGTTAATTTGAAATTTCAATATATTTGTAAATGCATCACATTTAAGAGTCAAATACTACAAATATATGTCGAACGATTCCACAATTACAAGTACAGTTAATTATACTATCAAAGTTCATACAAATGAAAAGACTACTAAAAATTCTACAACGGAACAAGATAAAAACCATCAATCATTTCTTTTTTGATCTAAAAATTTTGAAATTAAAATCTGCTTACTATCTTTTTCTTCTTCTCCTTGAACATGGCATACATGCGTGCCTCTTCTTCTGGATCATTTTCCTCATCCTCTTCGTCATCCGATTCAATCTCCTCATATTGAGATGCACGCCCTTGTGACCTATATTATGGAAGATATGTGTGTGTGTGTGTGTGTGTATGTGTGTGTGATATGCTTATGAAGATATAGAAATATGAAATTATTACTCATTCTAAGTATAATACTTACATGTACGCTGTGAAATCTTCTCGGAGCTTTGTCACCTGTTCTACCATCATCGCCATCTGTGACTCCATCTGAAATGATGGTTGCGATGATTGTGGTTGTACATATGACAGTTGCGCATAAGTAGAATACGAATGATGATGTTCCTCCACATATTATGGAGGAAGACCGCCGTCTGCTTCCTGTTAACCACAACATCTTGAAAAATGATAGGATGGGAGCTGCCAAGTAATGGCCTGACAATTCAGTCTCACTGTCGCTGAGGCGACTACTCGAATCCTCTCGTTATCCAACAATTAACCCACACAAGTAATTAAACAATTAAGAGCAAGAGTTAAAATTTATTATATCCTACTAAGATTGTATAGTGGCAAGCAAGTAGGGGTCGATCACAGGAAGCAAAGGAGTAGAGCCCGCAAGATAGAAGTCAAGCACCCAATATCCTCTCAAACACTTAGCCAAGTTGAAACTTTTTGTGGGTTTTTAATTTTACATTTTTTATTTGATTTTTTATTTGTAATTTTCTGATTTTGTATTTTCTTCTTATATTTTATATTTTCTTTTTCTTTTAATAAGGATATAAAACTATATAGAATATATATACAAGATAAGAAAGAGAGAGACAAAAACAGGTAAAAATATACCAAAATACATGAAATAAAATGTTTTTGTGCTTTTTGTATTTTTCTACTATTTTAGTGATTTTTCTATGTTTTTGCTATTTTTTGTTATTTTTTACGTTCAAAATACTCAAAACAGAGAATAAATAAATGCCTGAAATTAAAATGGAGAAGAAAAATTAAAATAGTACCAAAATTGCTCCAAATTTTAAAATAAAGATTATAATACAAAGAAATTTCAGAAATAGAAATATAATTTTTGGATTTTATAAGAGTTTTTATTATTTTTATAATGGTTTTAGGGGTTTTGCAATTTTTACAAGTTTTCTTTTATATTTTAGTGATTTTTGGCCTGGAAGTTAAATACACAAAATATATTTTTGGGGGAATTTTTCAAGTGGTTTTTATAATTTTTATGTATTTTTTAATGCAAACATGAACAAAAATATATGTTTTTGATTTTTATAAATAATAAATGCTTAAAAAATGCAATCTAAAATTATGGCATGAGAATGCAATGCAACAGGAACTTATAACTATTTTTAGGATTTTTTCGATTTCTATAGATGCATAAAATAAATATTAGAAATAAAGAGAAACTACACTCCTAGTAAGGGTATATTTGTAAATAAGAGAAACTCTAGAGTATAAAGTGTAAATTTTACAGAAATGTATAACTGAATAATCAACTTTCAGGACGAATACACAAATTGAAACACGCGAGGGCCTCTTTGCAAAATCACCAAAATCTCGCGTGACGGGCACGTGCGCTCTAGCAGGGACCCATTTGCAATTATATAAAGATTGGGAGCTTATTCTGATATATCCAGAACATTTAAAACTTAATATTTTAAAATTTCGACCAAAAACAAATAACCAAAACCTACGATGGCTTGGTTGTAAAATACCCAGAGTGTGTCGGCCTACATAGACAAGGACCTTAATGCAAATAGAATAAGTACGAATCCTTTTTGCAAATATTACAAAAATAGAATAACTACAAATGAAAGTTTCTGGATACAATATTAAACACAAAAGATGTTGGGGCTAAAGAAGCAAATTACCCAGCAAATGGCGCGATCGAATGATGCGGAAACATTTACTTGAACAAGTATCATTACTAGGGCGCATGATACCCCTTCGGTCTCGAACAACCACAATTCGATCCCGTTTGAATGATCGAACGGTACCGGGCGGTCGAGATCCAACAACAGTTGTGCTACCTGGGGCTGAGCAGCGATCCAACGGCACGGATGCGTGGTATAAGAATTGTCGACGAACTCATCGTGGATGAACTTGGATGAACTTCAAACTCCAAAATCTTCACGCTCGGCGCTGCATCCTGCCTTCCGATGATACCAAATGCCTC
Source organism: Ottelia alismoides (assembly GCA_037367405.1). NCBI lineage: Eukaryota > Viridiplantae > Streptophyta > Magnoliopsida > Alismatales > Hydrocharitaceae > Ottelia > Ottelia alismoides. The sequence continues at coordinate 330,533 of JAZKJV010006930.1, forward strand.
CCAGGATTCCTCACTGCCGACTTGATGCTTCAAAATGCTCCGAAAGAGCTCCGGTGTTGGCTAGCAGCGGGGGTGAACCTAGAGGGTTGTTCCTACGTCAATGAGGCATGATGGGCCTCCATTCTGGATTTCTCCTGCAGAGAAATCATTGAAACAAAAACGCGATGCTCGGGGAGCACTAGGGGGGGTTGGAATGGACGGGAGGTGCAGCGGGTGGCGCCCCTCCGGCGAACGACGGAAGAGGAGGAGCTGCAGACCAGATTGGGGGCTCAACCTGGGTGTACGAGGGGTGGATCGTGGCGAGGAAGTGGAGGGGTTGGATATGAGGGAGAAAGGGCATGTCAAGGACATGGGAATCGCACAGTGGATGTTCGCAGGAGGGGCCAAGCTCCGGTGAACTACGATTTGGCTTAACGACACCAGAGCAGACGAGAAAGCACGAAAGAAAGTGGGGGAATGAAAACTAGAGCTAATCTTACGCTAGAAAATGCAAGAAAAAGTGGGTAGAAGCTCACTGAGGTCACGTCAGGGACAAACTCTAGTGAAGCGACTCCGACAAACTTGACCGACCTCGATTCAACGCCAATCTCCAAGATAAGATTCGCAAGGTGCTCCTATTGTCACCAGGAAGATGGGGGAAGTCTTGAGGCTGTAGAAAAACGGTGGAAGAGAGATCAAATCTCAAATGGAAGATCTGAGGTATTTTTATACATGTTGACGCACGGCTCCAGAGAACGAGGATGATCAACCAAATCAATGATCTAACACCCAAGGAATCACTAGGGCGTGAATCTTCGATGCATGGTGACGAAAAGTCGTGAAGACACTATTGCGAAAGGATGCAAGGAGGAGCCTCGAAAAAATCAAGAAAATCTACAAAAACGAGGTTTAGACAGCGAATAGATCTCGGTCAGAAAGTTTATTGAAGTCAACCAATGAACGATTCTGGTTGGTCCATGTGGACAAACCAGAAAAATCCTTGGCAAAAATATTTGAAAATAGATTAAAAATAATAAACGATTTTGTTAATTTTAGGTTAGTAAATGAAAAATATTCATTATTTTCTGAAGTATTTTAGGATGATTTTTATTTATTTTTTCGAGGTTTGGAATTACAAGTTCCCTTTTATGGGCTATATATAGGTATATTCATCTGTATATTTTAATGTTTTATTTTATTTTGTATATTTAATTTTATTATTTTGGTTTATTATTTTATATATTTATAACTTAATTTTATACACTTAAATATATTTTTATTTTATTTTTCTGAAGTAATATATATAATTAAATAAATAGAAGTATTATCTATATCGGTATACTTATTGGTATTTCATCTATGTTTTTATACAAATATTTTATTTTTGCATTTTCTTCATGTTTTTATTCATGTTTTAATATACACATATTATAGATAATATTTACAAAATTATAAAATTATAAAATTATAAAAATAATGAATAACAAATAAAATTAATATTTTAATTAGTAAAAGTATATAATAGAGGTCCAAAACCTGACTTTCAAATCGTAACTCCAAAAAATATGAAACCACCTTCATTAAATAACTTATTAAAAGTTATATATAATTAAAGGTGATTTTTACATTTTGAGTTTTTATTTTAGAGAATTGGGTCTGGGAAGTTGGGATTTTGGAATCTTATTCTGAGTATATTTTGTACACTGTATGTTATTTCTAATATTTTATATGTGAACTTATAAACTAAACGTTTAAGTTAATTCGAAATTTCAATATATTTGTAAATGCATCATATTTAAGAGTCAAATACTACAAATATATGTCAAAAGATTCCACAATTACAGGTACAATTAATTATACTATCAAAGTTCATACAAATGAAAAGACTACTAAAAATTCTACAACGGAACAAGATAAAAACCATCAATCATTTCTTTTTTGATCTAAAAATTTTGAAATTAAAATTTGCTTACTATCTTTTTCTTCTTCTCCTTGAACATGGCATACATGCGTGCCTCTTCTTCTGGATCATTTTCCTCATCCTCTTCGTCATCCGATTCAATCTCCTCGTATTGAGATGCACGCCCTTGTGACCTATATTATGGAAGATATGTGTGTGTGTGTGTATGTGTGTGTGATATGCATATGAAGATATAGAAATATGAAATTATTACTCATTCTAAGTATAATACTTACATGTACGCTGTGAAATCTTCTCGGAGCTTTGTCACCTGCTCCACCATCATCGCCATCTGTGACTCCATCTGAAATGATGGTTGCGATGATTGTGGTTGTACATATGACAGTTGCGCATAAGTAGAATACGAATGATGATGTTCCTCCACATACTATGGAGGAAGACCGCCAAGCATCTGCTTCCTGTCACCACAACATCCTGAAAAACGATAGGATGGGAGCTGCCAAGTAATGGCCTGACAATTCAGTCTCACTGTCGCTGAGGCGACTACTCGAATCCTCTCGTTATCCAACAATTAACCCACACAAGTAATTAAACAATTAAGAGCAAGAGTTAAAATTTATTATATCCTACTAAGATTGTATAGTGGCAAGCAAGTAGGGGTCGATCACAGGAAGCAAAGGAGTAGAGCCCGCAAGATAGAAGTCAAGCACCCAATATCCTCTCAAACACTTAGCCAAGTTGAAACTTTTTGTGGGTATTTAATTTTATATTTTTTATTTGATTTTTTATATATTTATATTTTGATTTGTAATTTTCTGATTTTGTATTTTCTTCTTATATTTTATATTTTTATATTTTCTTTTTCTTTTAATAAGGATATAAAACTATATAGAATATATATACAAGATAAGAAAGAGAGAGACAAAAATAAGTAAAAATATACCAAAATACATGAAATAAAATGTTTTTGTGCTTTTTGTATTTTTCTACTATTTTTGTGATTTTTCTATGTTTTTGCTATTTTTTGTTATTTTTTACGTTCAAAATACTCAAAACAGAGAATAAAATAAATGCCTGAAATTAAAATGGAGATGAAAAATAAAAACAGTACCAAAATTGCTCCAAATTTTAAAATAAAGATTATAATACAAAGAAATTTCAGAAATAGAAATATAATTTTTGGATTTTATAAGAGTTTTTATTATTTTTATAAAGGATTTAGGGGTTTTGCAATTTTTACAAGTTTTCTTTTATATTTTAGTGATTTTTGGTCTGGAAGTTAAATACACAAAATATATTTTTGGGGGAATTTTTCAAGTGGTTTTTATAATTTTTATGTATTTTTTAATGCAAACATGAACAAAAATATGTGTTTTTGATTTTTTTATAAATAATAAATGCTTCAAAAATGCAATCTAAAATTATGGCATGAGAATGCAATGCAACAGGAACTTATGACTATTTTTAGGGATTTGTTCGATTTCTATAGATGCATAAAATAAATATTAGAAATAAAGAGAAACTACACTCCTAGCAAGGGTATATTTGTAAATAAGAGAAACTCTAGAGGATAAAGTGTAAATTTTACAGAAATGTATAACTGAATAATCAACTTTCAGGACGAATACAAAAATTGAAACACGCGAGGGCCTCTTTGCAAAATCACCAAAATCTCGCGTGACGGGCACGTGCGCTCTAGCAGGGATCCATTTGCAATTATATAAAGATTGGGAGCTTATTCTGATATATCCAGAACATTTAAAACTTAATATTTTAAAATTCCGACCAAAAACAAATAACCAAAACCTATGATGGCTTGGTTGTAAAATACCTAGAATGTGTCGGCCTACATAGACAAGGACCTTAATGCAAATAGAATAAGTACGAATCCTTTTTGCAAATATTACAAAAATAGAATAACTACAAATGAAAGTTTCTGGATACAATATTAAACACAAAAGATGTTGGGGCTAAAGAAGCAAATTACCCAACAAATGGCGCGATCGAATGATGCGGAAACATTTACTTGAACAAGTATCATTACTAGGGCGCATGATACCCCTTCGGCCTCGAACAACCACAATTTGATCCCGTTTGAATGATCGAACGGTACCGGGCGGTCGAGATCCAACAACAGTTGTGCTACCTGGGGCTGAGCAGCGATCCAACGGCATGGATGCGTGGTAGAAGAATTGTCGACGAACTCATCGTGGATGAACTTGGATAAACTTCAAACTCCAAAATCTTCACGCTCGGCGCTGCATCCTGCCTTTCGATGATACCAAATGCCTCCCAGGATTCCTCACTGTCGACTTGATGCTTCAAAATGCTCCGAAAGAGCTCCGGTGTTGGCTAGCAGCGGGGGTGAACCTAGAGGGTTGTTCCTACGTCAATGAGGCACGACGGGCCTCCATTTTGGATTTCTCCTGCAGAGAAATCATTAAAACAAAAACGCGATGCTCAGGGAGCACTAGGGGGGGTTGGAATGGACGGGAGGTGCAGCGGGTGGCGCCCCTCCGGCGAACGACGGAAGAGGAGGAGCTGCAGACCAGATTAGGGGCTCAACCTGGGTGTACAAAGGGTGGATCGTGGCGAGGAAGTGGAGGGGTTGGATATGAGGGAGAAAGGGCATGTCAAGGACATGGGAATCGCACAGTGGATGTTCGCAGGAGGGGCCAAGCTCCGGCGAACTACGATTTGGCTTAACGACACCAGAGCAGACGAGAAAGCACGAAAGAAAGTGGGGGAATGAAAACTAGAGCTAATCTTACGCTAGAAAATGCAAGAAAAAGTGGGTAGAAGCTCACTGAGGTCACGTCAGGGACAAACTCTAGTGAAGCGACTCCGACAAACTTGACCGACCTCGATTCAATGCCAATCTCCAAGATAAGATTCGCAAGGTGCTCCTATTGTCATCAGGAAGATGGGGGAAGTCTTGTGGCTGTAGAAAAACGGCAGAAGAGAGATCAAATCTCAAATGGAAGATCTGAGGTATTTTTATACATGTTGACGCACAGCTCCAAAGAACGAGGATGATCAACCAAATCAATGATCTAACGCCCAAGGAATCACTAGGGCGTGAATCCTCGATGCATGGTGACGAAAAGTCGTGAAAACACTATTGCGAAAGGATGCAAGGAGGAGCCTCGAAAAAATCAAGAAAATCTACAAAAACGAGGTTCTGACAGCGAATAGATCTCGGTCAGAGAGTTGATTGAGGTCAACCAATGAACGATTCTGGTTGGTCCATGTGGACAAACCAGAAAAATCCTTGGCAAAAATATTTGAAAATAGATTAAAAATAATAAATGATTTTTTTAATTTTAGGTTAGTAAATGAAAAATATTCATTATTTTCTGAAGTATTTTAGGATGATTTTTATTTATTTTTTCGAGGTTTGGAATTACAAGTTCCCTTTTAAGGACTATATATAGGTATATTCATCTATATATTTTATGTTTTATTTTATTTTGTATATTTAATTTTATTATTTTGGTTTATTATTTTATATATTTATAACTTAATTTTATACACTTAAATATATTTTTGTTTTATTTTTCTGAAGTAATATGTATAATTAAATAAATAGAAGTATTATCTATATTGGTATACTTATTGGTATTTCATCTATGTTTTTATACAAATATTTTATTTTTGCATTTTCTTCATGTTTTTATTCATGTTTTAATATAATATATTATAGATAATATTTACAAAATTATAAAATTATAAAATTATAAAAATAATGAATAACAAATAAAATTAATATTTTAATTAGTAAAAGTATATAATAGAGGTCCAAAACCTGACTTTCAAATCGTAACTCCAAAAAATATGAAACCACCTTCATTAAATAACTTATTAAAAGTTATATATAATTAAAGGTGATTTTTACATTTTGAGTTTTTATTTTAGAGAATTGGGTCTGGGAAGTTGGGATTTTGGAATCTTATTCTGAGTATATTTTGTACACTGTATGTTATTTTTGTACGAAATCAATTTTTTATTTTTCTATATTTAATTATCTACAAATTTCATGTTCAAAGTTTCTTTATTTGAAGTATAAAAAGTGGAACTAAAAATAGATCCCAAAATGAATAAGAAATTATTTGAATAAAAGGTATTTTTATTGTATTTTGGTACTTATCTCCCCCTACTTCATTCTTGTCGTCGTAGTCATCGAGATGCCCAGGTCTCGGGGTTTCGGGTCATAAAATATTTGCAATATTTATTCCTTTTCTTTTCTTTATTCTATAATTTTGGCTTTTAAAACCGCTTTTTATACACTAATCACACAACAATGCATGAGTGATAAAATGCATGAATTAAGCCTATTTATATGCATTTAGTAGGGTTTTTAAGGTCAAAATGATAGAATCAAGATGATGAAATGGAGATTCGTCACATCTCTCCTCCAACACCTTTATAAAATTTTGATTGTTTAATATGCATTTATATATATATATAAATGAATGTAGTAAAATAATATTTATCTATACATGCTTCCAAATTGCTTTATTAAATGGTGGTTGCTCCCCATTTGGATCACCACCTTATTTTTCTATAGATAGTGCCAAATAACGATCCTGAAATAAAAATTGAAAAAGAGAAGAATAATATATCTTTCAAATTACAAATAAAATAAAAGACTAACCAACAATTCTCCTGCTTCAGGAGTGGACCATTGAGACTCTCTTTTTCCCACTCATGTAGGACCTAGACCACCACTCCTGAAATACGGGTTCTCTTTCCAACCTAGTTGCTTGAAAATTAAATATAGAAATTAATAACAAATTGGTACTATACTAAGTTAGATTTGAAAAATTAAATTTTAAATTAAATTACCAGCTCCGCTCTAATCTAATTGTGGCTTTTAGATCTACTTATCGATTTAATCTTTTGTTTTTGACAGTTTGTCCTTCCCGCCGTTGATCTCCTTCCAAACTCAGCATCTGCAATAAATGCATCACAAAAACACACTCAACTGCAAGGAATATATTATGAATATTAATTATTTTACAAATTACATCATAAAATATTGAAGTAATACAATACCTATCCTTCGTGAAACCATTTTTGTAAAAATGCAACTGAGTTTCATCATTAGATCTCTTCCTCATTAAACGACATTTTTGACATGGACATAAGACAGTTCCATCTGAATCCACAACATGAGGACCTTGTGCATAAGAAAATTCTACAAATTCTTGAATACCACTTTGAAAGGTATCTGTAACACGTCCATCTACTCCATGCTTGTACATCTACTCTCTATTTGCCATATTTATCAACCTGAATGAAATAATTCATATTGTCAAATGAGATGGGAAGATTAAACTTTGACTTAATCTAGGAGAACATGTGAAGAAAATCTAAACCTAACCCATCGTTGACCTAAACATATTATACTTACTCTATAAGATGAGAAGAGAAGTGTGTTGATTATGTTACCACTTGATCCCGTCCACAAGGATTCAAACTTATTAAAAGACGATCGTCATCACATGCTTGCTTATTTCTGAGAAAAATTGGGCAGCATAACCCTGCACCTCTCCTGTATACCTTAAAAATCAATCGCAATCAACTTTCAAAATAATCATCTTAGTGATTATTTCGACAGTAAATTATGATTGATTTGGTATACCGAAGAGGAAGAAGTTATGGAACCGAATATCCATCAGAAACAAACAGCTTGTGACAACGATTGCCTTTTAGTAAGTTTGAATCCTTGCGGATCCCCTTAGTACGGGATCTCCGAACTAAGGAAAGCTAACATAAATGTAATTATTTAAGATCACTTTATATTGTACATTTGTACGTGCTACAAATGAGACTATAAAATAATATTAAAATATTTATTCATTTATGTTAACCGAGCATTTACATATATTTGGTTGGTTAGCGATGGGGATATGGATAAGTTTGATTCTAAATTAGTGTCTAATAAAGTGTTGTACCTGCAAAAAAGATTTCTCCACCTGCAAACATCAAAATCCATGATCATTGGACTGGGATATCTCATCCCAAATTGAGTCCAATACTACTGTGCAAAAAATAAAATATATATATAACACAGTTGGAGGTGATCAAATCCTCCAATGTGTTGCACACGCCTTTCGGTGTGCAGGGCCAAACACCACTCGGTGTGGAGGGACGCACTGTGTGTGAATGATTTTGTACGATTTAATAATAAGTTGTTAGTGTTTTAGTCTTATCATCAACCTAACTATAAGTTAATGTGATATACTTGGTCACATTAATTAGAATTTAATGTGATAATAAATTATCATAGAAGAAATGTTGATGTTTGTCATATCTCATATCCACACTATATGAAATAGTCTATCTCATATGAATACTCTATGGAGAGGATGTTTGTATACATGGAGACAATTATACGTAATGTTATTCACAAGTTATACCTAATGTTATTTAAGCACAATTATAAAATATCATGACATGATATTCCTATTTCGTAATTTTAGTCATTGTAAATAATCAACAAGGTATACTAACAAGTATAAAAGTTATAGGGGTATTCCTATCCTTTATATAGTATCAAGTTTAGTCATATTATTGGTTGTGCCATTTCATCAAACACCTACCACACATGAATTTTCATTAAATGAGGCAACCATCATCAAGTAAACAAGAAGATATTAAACAAGTCTTATCTTAAACATAGAAAGCATGTTCAATCACTGGAATGTATATAAAATAACAAATAATATAACAACAATTGAAAACCTAAAACTATCCAAACAAGAGTGATATGCAATGAGATATTAAAAAATGAGATAAAGGATGAAGTAATATACTAAAGGGAAGATGTCAATGTACTTGAAATATGCAAAGGAAGATCACCGGTGGTGAGGAGGGATGTGTAGGGATCACCTGAGGCTTTGTTTGGGAGGAAAATGCGAGTGGAATGAGGAAGAAAGGCAGGGCGACGTTCTGCTTAAGGGATTGGGCGAGCACACTTATGTGCTCGTCAATCGCTCTGTAGGTACTCACCCATTTATTTACACGCGCGCTCATAATCTGCATGTAAAATTTCAAGTGGGCGAGCACCTACGGATAAGCACAAGTGTAATAAAAGTGCTCGCCCATATTTGCATACGCGCCCCACCCGACCGCACCTCAAGATTCAAACGAGCGAGCAGTTCTAGGCGACCACATGTGGTCCTCCTGTGCTCGATAACAGTTGGGCGAGAACATGTGCTCGCCCAGGGCACACAATGACGTGTACGCCAATCGCGTCTTTTTTTGTAGTGAAGGTTGCATCTTTTAGCAAGTGCATCAACTGACCTCTTTTGCAAATGGTCAAAACATCTTAAGCAGTTTTCTCTCATCTTATCCTATATCGTAACTACACCAACATTCCTTCTGATCACGTCATTTGGAATCCGATCTTTTCATGTATAATCACACATCTACCTTAGTATTTTCTTTTCTACTAATGTTGTTCTCTGTACTTGTCTATTGTTCACAGGCCAACAATCTGATCCGTAAATCATAGCAAATCTCACGGTAGATTCATAATATTTTTCTTTTACTTTTTAATAAAAGAAAATGTAGTTTTTTGTACTCAACGGTGGTAGTAATGTGGTGGTTTTGTTGTATCGGAGTGGTCGCAACAAAGGTTTGCGACCACATGAAGTAAAAAAATGTGTGGTTGGGTTGAAATGGTCAATGTTTTTTAGCGACCACATTGCAGTCATTATGTACATGTAATCGTTGCGAGTCGAGATATAGTCACGGTTTAGCCATCTGCTGCCACTATGTTGTGACCAAATTAACTCCACAAGTCACCGACCACGTAAAGACCACAAGACCGCCACAATTTTTTTATCAACGACCATCTTACAACTACCTTGCTACCACAGTAGCAGTACCACTTAACATGTGACCACATGACTACTACGTTGTTATTACATTAGTAGCAAAGCAGTAGCAATGTGGTCACAAACTATGTTGTCCAAATAAAAAAATAATCAGTGACCACCTGCTTTGTATGATTCTCCTGTAGTATAATACAAGCTAATATAGTAGAAGCTAATATAATCATCCAAACCTCTTGAGATCTTCCAACCTGTAGTTACAACCTAATACAATCGTCTTAAAGAAGAACCAATCTTACTTGAAAAACCAAAGTTCAACATGTACTTTAATATATATAAGTAAAATGATGAAAGTGCACAGATATTTTAAAAGTTACATGTTCAAGATAATAAAAAGCTAAAGTTCAAAATAAATATAAAGCTAACATCCAGACACTAAAGTTCTTAACATTATAAGTTTTGACATCAAAACTTATTTTTCCTCCATTTTGAAGAAACTCCTTCCTTTTCCTTTGACTTCGCCTTTCCTTTCCTCTTGTCCTTCCTCTATTTGTCATTTTTTTTGGATTCCTTTTTTATTTTTTATACTTCTAAGATCACAACCCCTTTGTGATGCGAGACTCTAAATGTGGTGGTATCATCATTGACCTCGTTCATGTCCTTGTCATCATCCTCCTCTTCTCCATTTCCTTTCCGTACTCATCTTCCATCTCATGACCTTTTGAAACTGTAGTTCTATTATTTTTAAGAACCAAAAGAAGGCAATATAAATGTTAGAAGGATGAAGAAAGATGAATCAATGTATATACTAAAATATGATTGAGAATATAAGTTATACCTCAAAAAAATTACATCCTCCTTCAAAGAGACCATTCTAGAAGATACGTTCGGTAATCCAGATGACATGTTACCAACTATGTTGACAAGTGAATTCACGTCATGTGATAGTTGTCTAAAGTCTGCCTCAGATACACCTGATTGAGATGTTTGCATGTTATACATTGATGTCATCCTAAAATAAATGGAGGCTCTAGTGGAATTAGTAGAGGACGAGAACTTGAGTGACAAATCATCCAAAGTATGTCTTCTATCATGTCCTACATTATGCTCTTTAAGGACTTATTGCCATAAGGTTGGGACGACAAGGTCTAATTCCTCTCCAGATTCTGGGGCATCGAACCTTTCCGTATACACCTCACTGTAATGAACCTACAATATATATATATATTAAGTTATTGACCAAACATCTTTAATTTTATACCAATAGTAATATCCATACCATCATCGCTTTTGCTTCAGGTGTAGACCATTCACCCCCCTGTATGCATAGAAGTCCACCATTTATCCAATGAGGGGGGGGGGGGGTGATTGTCAACAACACTCTATTATTGTTAATATATTAGTCATCGATAAAAATTGAAACCTAAAAATATTATACATGTTTGTACATACCATTTCACTCCGCACAGTTCCAAAACTTTTTGATCCACTGGTGGATCTGATTGACTACTTCCCTCTGTTCGCCTTCCCAACTTCAGAACATTTTTTTAAAATTCTCTTGATCAAAGAGCAATAATGTCCCCATCGCTCTGGTATGTACAATGATGGACCTCATACTTTTGCCCTCTCCCAATCTTCCATTCCATCAATATTTTTAATTGTAACTTTTCTAGCCTTGTAAACAATGTCTTCCACTCGATCTGTTGTTGATTTTTACTAGGACATGTTGATGAGGGAAAAACAAACAAATTCTACAACTCAAATTTTGATTGCTGTTATTCAAATGAAAAATTTAAAATAAAATGATTCTTTCAAATAATTCTTACATAGATGTCATTCAAGATTCTTTCTTGGTCATCAGGAGTCATGCAACTCCATCTACAGTCCGAGCAATCTTACATCGTATGGAAGGCCTTACTAAGCGCTTGAGACATTGCATGCTAATTGTCAATAGTGTACCTAAATATTCAAAATAATTTTTGTAGAATTATAAATAAAGCATGTTTGTGAATAAGTTTCTTCTAAAAAAATATATGAAGAAATATGTGGGTTGGAAATACCCATCACGAAAAAAGTACAAGACTCTACGTGTATCCGAAGGTAGAGGAGGGAGTTTATACTGTGGAGGGTCCTGCATGCTGATAAGACATTGAGAAAGTGGGAGAGCCTGAGAGCATGGAGGTTGAATAGGGCCCTGAGACTTGCGAGGGCTAAGATAGTGGCCAGAGGACTGTGATGTGGCATGACGAGTACGTGTCACACTGGGAGGTGTCCCTACTTGAGGAATATAATGAGCATATTGTGCACGGGCTTGTGTCATTCTTTGGCATGTAAGAGGCAAGTTTTGCATCATCGTCATTACATTCACCTATGACAAAAATTTGATTAATTGAAATAAACATATAACATAGTTTAAAAAGATAAAGATATACCATTGGGTCCGGGCTACGACGATAATCCTGAGGTGAACTACTACCCCTAGTACCTCAACCACGTGTCATACACATTTTTCATATACATGCACAAAATCATTAGTCAAATATTTTTATAGTGAAAAAAATACTGATGCACAAATAAAAATAAACATTAAGGAGAGCATTACTTTAAGGATTTATGGTAACATATTGTGGTGGCTCATATTCTAAAATAAGTAAATTTGTTGATGCACAATCCCCATTTAGTTGTTTAGTATCATCGATATAAATGTGTGACATCTTCTTCAATACTGTGAAACGATCGTCACTTTCATTTTTTTCCCAACATTTGGTGCACAACATATCTGACCAGGTTGTGTACTAAGAATAAATGGTTCAAATCTTCGTACATATTTTTGAGGAATGGCATCTATAATATTTATGTACGGGGATAACAACTACATCATGTTGTTTATCATAACAATCACATGAAAACAAGAAGAGATTATTAGAGGATGGCATATTATATTCGAGCTCGAGCACATCGTTTAGAATCCCATAGTAATTCAGGATATCCTCAACGTAACAAGATCCCTTGACCATCATGCCACAGTTGTATGTAGTTAAGCTATTGGTCGTGTCAAGGCAATGGAATTTGTACCCATTAACTAAAAATATGTTGTACGGCATCACCATATAATTGCGATCGAGAGCAAGAAAATTTGGAATATGGTATTTGTGATCTGTTAGATCAACAAGATTTACTCTTTCCTTAAATCAATATGGAAATGTTCTCCAAAATTTATCGACCACTTCATCATGAGTAAAAAAAAGGATTTTCCATCTTTATTTTATTTCCATACTCCCTGTAAAAGAAAAGAATTGATAAGCATTTAATAAATTATATTATGTTCGAATGATAATGTGATATGGATACATACTCCGCAAAAGATGTCGCTTTGTTTGTATTATCTAAAACGTAAAGCTCAACAGCTTCTTTCTCCTAAGAGTTCATCATGTGTGACTTTCCTTTTTTCAAAGATCGACCACATGTATGAAAGCTTGAGAGACCAACTATGCTTTCATTGTCATTGTACTCATTTTCATATGAGATGATTATGCACGGTTTCAACATTGTCTAATAATATCTAGAACAAAAGTTGGCAACTTCTTTTGAAATGTACTTTGCACTTATTGATCCTTCAACCCTATTTTATTGCGTACCTTTCTCTTCAAGAAAACATATAACTGTAGGTAGGTCAACATGCATGATTAAACTTATAAAATTAATAACCTAAAGAAGTAAATTCAATGTACCATTTACCTCTCAAATGGATACATCCAGCGGTATTTAACATGTCCATCAACTCTAGCTTCATAGGAAGGTGTGTCATTAAGTGTTCCATCGAGTCAAAACAGGTCGGAGGAAAAATCTTCTCAAGGTTACACAGTATAAGAACCATACTCTCCTCATGGGTTTCCATATAATTCGACTAACAACTTGAAGGAGCATATGCATTTAAAGAAGTTACTCAAGTCAGTTAGAACATCGTGAACTCCCTTCGGCACCAACCTTCTGAAGGTAAGAGGTAAAAATTGCTCCATAAATACTTGACAGTCATGAGTTTTCAATCTCTTGAAATTAATTTTCATTAAATAAACAAGTTTGGATATATTAGATGAAAATCATACGGTATTTTTAATCTACTAGCCAATTCGCATGGAGATTCTATAAAAAGTTATTCCACGTAACACCCAAGCAAACATATATTTTGTTAAGTATCAAAGTTGTGACTTGAGTTCACGACTTACTTTCGAAGGGAGCCGTGGTTTGAAGACACAACTCCCATCAAAGGCAGTCGTGACCTCAAGTCGTGGCTTTCTCTGCTCCTTAACCATGCTTCTCCCCTTTCCAAGGAGCCACAACTCTTCCAATTCAACTTAAAAGAAGTTTCCCATTTCGTTGAGTTGTGATCAATATAATAACTTGATAACCTGCACCATCTCGAATCTTCTTCCTCTCAATTAAGAAAGTATATTCCTTTTGGGTTGATTTCAATTCACATCCTATAATTTGTGGAGTTTCTATCATGAGGAGTGATAATATCACACACAAGAAAATTGGTAGTTGAAAGACTCATAAATAATTTTTTCCCATGATTCGATCTAGATACATAGAACTACATAGAGTCATAATATAACAAGAAATTATTCATTGAATATATATTGTTATATATATAACTATACAAAGCAAGTACATCACACATGTTTCCTTCTATGAAAGAATCTAAGATTTGGTGGTCTTTCCTGGAGTTCCTGCATTATCGCCTCAGGCTGCAGTTGGGATGTGGCCATGATTTGAATAGCTTGGTTAATATCTGAAATCTGAGATCCACCGATAACCTCAACGTCATCCACATGAAGTGCCAGAAGCATGGAACAACGCGAAGGGCTAGCGTCAGGTAGGATCCCTCTCCTTCATTGGGCTGTTGGTGTGGACGAGATACTAGGGGTGCAATGGATTTGAAAAAGGGTTTGAAAATCATCACCACCGGATGCTTGGATATGCCGCCACCGACCTCCTCCAACTCTTGCACCATCATGTCCTCATCCATGTCCTTGAGCCCGCTCAATAGGAGTTGGATCCACAAACTCCCATTCCTCATTTCCTCTAGCCTCCTCATCATCTTCTGAGCCATCTCTAAATTGTCTCACGATAGCTTCCGCTAGTCAGTGCTCAGAATCAACGGCCAAAAAGGCCACAAGATGTGGGTCATCCCTCTCCATATGGATCACCCCAAATCTTGATACCTAAAAAGGAGAAAGACTTGAGTCATATATTGGATATGTTGAAAATGCAAGGATACTATAACTATTACTTACAACCACTACAAAAAAAGCGGGATTGGCGTGCACATAAAAGCTCGTTATGTGCACGCCTAGTGCCCGCCATGTGCACGCCCGAGGGTGGGCGAGCACATGTACTCGTTCAGGGCGTGCTCGCTTCTGTGAGAGTCGCCACCGGCTGGTGGGCGAGCACATCGAGACGCTATGTGCTCGCCTGCTCCCTGGCGGGCACATATGTGCTCGCAGATGTGATCGCCTCCTCTATAAATTGCGATTACCCACGGAGCACCTAGCGAGCACATGTGCTCGCCCAAAGTGATTTCCAGGAAAAAATATACAGGTTCGACAGGGTTTTGACGCCCCGTCGAACCTGTATACCCTGCCAATAAATCACTGCAGGTAGCTCCCTAAGGGTATATATTATAGCAGTTCGTTGAGTAAGATAACTAGCACTAAGAATTGAAAGGAGCGCAATATACATGAATTCAGAAATAAACAATCTAATTTAACATCTAAATATTACAAACAAGTCAAAGCCAACAAAGTTCATATAAATTAAAAGATGTGCTAAAAGATAAAAAAATACAGGTCCAAACCAACAAAAATTTACTTCTTCTTTGATCTAAAAAATTTAGACACTAAACCCTGCTTTGATTTCTTTTTTTCTTTCTCCTTTTCTTTGAACCTCGCATACATGTGTGCCTCTTCTTTTAGGGTCGTTCTCCTCCTCCTCTTCGTTATCAGATTCAATCTCTTCAGGTTGAGATGCACGCCCTTGCGACCTATATTATATATGGAAGATATATATCTATTACATGCATTTTGTAGACATAGAAATTTAAAATTATTACTCATTCTATAAGAAGAATACTTACATGTACGCCGTGAACTCCTCTCGGAGCTTCGTCACCTGCTCCACCATCATCGCCATCTGCGACTCCATTGGAACTGTTGATTGGGACGGATGTGGTTGCGTGTACGACGGTTGAGAGTATGCAGAATATGACTGACGATGTTCCTCCACATAATATGGAGGAAGACCACCAAGCGTCTGCTTCCTATTCGCCACAACGTCCCTCTCCTCCAATATCTTCTAAGTTTTTCAATTTTTAATATAAAATTATATATTAGAAATGAGTATAGTAAGATAATATTTATCCATATATACCTGCTTCCATATCGTTTTATCAAATGGTGGTTGCTCTCCAGTTGGATCGACACCCCCATTTTTTTGCAGATAGTGCCAGATAACGATCCTAAAATACAAAGTTTATAATATATATAAATGAGTTATAATATATCATTTAATTGTAAATAAATTGATAGACTTACCAACAATTGTCCTGCTTCAGGAGTGGACCATTGCGACTCTCCTTCTCTCCCACTCATGTGGGGACCTCGACCACCACTCCTGAAAAGAGGGTTCCCTTTCCAACCTAGCTGCCTGAAATTTTTTTATGATCTAATTAACAACATTGCATTATATTAAAGTAGATCTCCAAAAAATAATTTAAATCGTAATAACCATCTCCGCTCTAATCTGATTGTGGCTTTTAGAGCCACTTGTCGACTTAATCCTTTGTTTCTGGCGGTTTGTCCTTCCCGCCATAGATCTTCTTCTAAACTCATCATCCGCAACGAATGCATCACATAAATCCGCCCATCTGGAAGGATTATTTTATGATAATTGATTATTTTAAAAAGTTTAATATAGATTATTTGACAAGTATAATAATCCTCCGTACACCATGACGGCGGGAACCTCTTCATCTCCTCAAAATTCATCTCCTCGCATCCCGTCTTCGCATGCGAGTCTCTCCTTGCCTTGAAAAATGTATCGCTCATTCTCTTTTCTGCCAAACGAATGAAGGCTCTACGATAAACCTCCTTCCCCAGACCAGAGCCAAGGCGAAACCTACTTTGAAAATTATAGCAATTTATAAGATACAAAAAACTTGACCAAAAAAATCTGTATCACTTCTTAGAAACATTTCTTACCAGAAACATGTCAAACAGTCTCTCCTGTTCTGCAGCAGGGATGCGACACCATCTAAATTGCATGGAAGTCAAGTGTGTCTTTATTATGTTGGTTCTCTCCTTTGCCACCCTGTTGTTGTTCAAAAAATCCCTGCATTTACTAAAAAATTTAACTTCCATACAATTTATAAAAATTTGGAAAATATTTAAAGATAAAATCTATAAAAATTTTACCTCCCATCAGCCGTAACCTCCAACAAGGGGTGGGACGCCGACGTCTGTCCAACTACAGTGGGTAAAGGCACGGATGTGCTCGGCCGTCTAGAAGAAGGAGAGTCAGAATCCATCGATGTCCGTGCTGGTATGGGGACCTGGGTTGGGAATCCTGTAGGGGCTGCTGAGGTAGATGGCTCTCCATAGCCTCCTACGTAAAAGAGTGGCAGAGGATAACCAAGAGACTCGTAGTAAGCTATCACCCGGAGAACCTCGTCGGACTGTAAATCAGGAACAGCATCCAGGGTGGGCCGCCTACTGGAAGAAGGTGTGTCTGAGGAAGAAGGACGATTGGATCTATGTGATCCATGCGCCCCGCACGTCCAAAACCTACCATGACTGTAATAATGATGTATTACATATTTATTATTTAAGATTTTAGTTTAATTCAATTATAATTGTATAATAAAACTTACAACTAATCTTCATCACTTATTTCGATGGGATTAAAGGATATTTCTTCGTTTTCTGAGTTTTCCGAGTAATCATTTCTGGAGTCAGTATCATCTTGTAAGTCAACATAGAAAACTTCATTATCAGCCCAATCGAATCGATTCGATAATTGAGAGTTCTTCTGTTAAGTCTATTCTTTCATTTGTCGGTTTAAATGCTTCATCTATGTTATCTTCCTGATTACTGGAATCATTGGGAGATATAACCTCGAGAATTTATCTTCACAATAGTTACTGTTTCAATGCTCTTTCTCTTCTTTGATATTTGTGGGAGATAACATACTTGATTCGCTTGAGATGCTAAGACGAATGGCTCAAATCTGCGTATAAATTTCCTTTGCACCACGTCGACAATGTTATTTCTTTTATCGAGTACTACACCTCCATTAGGTTCATACCAATCACACAAGAAAAGAACTACTTTATTCAAGCCTGGTATACTATATTCCACTTCTATAATCTCCTTTAAAATTCCGTAATAATTTAGATGATCTTCCTCATAACAAGATCCGCGAACCATCACTCCATGATTTTGAGTTGTCAAATGTTACCGGAATTTAAGGTATGAAAACAATACCCATTACTGTAACATGAGTTGTATGATCGAACCTTATAAACAGGTCATTCTCCAAAATATTTTAAAATATGAGAATAGAAATCACCACCGTCCAACTGTTTTGAGCGGTCTTTAAACACGCTGGAAATTGATTCCTATAAGTGCTCAGAACTTCGTCATCTGAGTACATAGGATTTTCCTCCATAATTTTCTGTCTAAATTTCCTACAATTTATAAGAGAAACATATTCATTACTTGTGATGAATATATACATAAAGTAATTCAAAAACTTACTGAACATATGGTGTTAATTCCTTGCAATTGTCTAATACGTATGACTCTGCAGCATCCTTCTCTTGTTTCGATAAGAAACGTTCAGTTGCTTTGCCTATTAGATGAGTGGATGGCCGAAAGATACTTATACAAGGTTCTTCATCGGAAGAAATTGTCTCATTCCTCCTACATTTATTGTGGATAGTCTCCACATCTTCTGGAAGATATCTTGCGTAGAATGTTGCGACTTCCCTTATATATATATTTGTGAACTTATAGATCCTTCAACTTTACTTTTGTTTCGGACCTTTCTTTTAAGAAAGAACAATAACATATAAGAAAATAGGTTAAATATTTTAGTCCAAATAGTAAAGAAGGAATGACATTATAAATATTTAGTTACCTTTCAAATGGATACATCGAACGATATTTTACCGGTCCTCCAACTTTTGCTTCCCATGGAATATGAATCATCAGATGCTCCATCGAATCAAAAAATGAAGGCGGAAATATCTTCTCCAGGTTACACATAATCACAGGAATATTTTTTTGAAGATAATCCATCTCCATTCGGTGTATGCTGACGAGCATAACACTTGAAAAAATCTGCTAATATCTGAAAGAGGATCGAAAACATTTTTTTGGTAACAATCCTTTGAACACTAACGGTAGGAATCTTTCCATAAAATATGACAGTCATGACTTTTCATTCTCTTAAATGTAAACTTCTTCATATCGACCAAATTGAAAAAAATTGATGCATATCCGTCTGGAAACTTCAATTTACTTGTCCATTCACAAACAAGCTTAACTTGATTTCTATCTAAGGTATACTTTACTTTTGGAACTTCAACCCTTCCACTATCATGTTCCTTGATATGCAATTCTAGGCGATTACATATGATTTGTAAATCACGACGAGACTTTACTGTATCTTTTGATCGACCGGTTACATTCAAATAGTGTAGAAGATGTTATCAAACACATTTTTCTGTATATGCATAACATCTAAGTTGTGTCGTATCAGTAACTTACTCCAATATGGTAACTCCCAAAATATACTCTTCTTAATTCAATTATGACTGTCACCAAAACCAGGAAGGTTTTTTGTTTTATCTACATTTTCTAATGCTGATTTCTGTAATTGCTCCAAGTATGATAATATCATATCGCCTGTCTTAATTGGTGGAGGATCTCAAAGATCAATTGTATTCCTTTTAAAAGACTGCTTCTGTCTTCGATATGGATGATTATTTGGAAGAAATTGTCTGTGACAATAAAAAAACATGGTTTCTGACCGTGTTGAAGCTGGAATGATTTAGTACTATCCATACAATATGGACAACTTTTACGTCCATGCGTACTCCATCCAGATAACATTCCATATGCTGGGAAGTCATTTATCATCTAAAGCAGAGCTACTTTCATGATAAATGTTTGACTCTTATTAGCATCATATGTATCAACTCCATCGATCATAATATTTTCAACTCATCGATAAGAGGACGTAAATAAACATCAATGTACTTTACCGGATGTGTAGGTCCTGGTACTAACAGCGAAATAAACATAAATTGTCGCTTATTACATAGCCATGGGGGTAGATTATATGGCGTTGTCAATACTGGCCAACAAGAGTAATCTCTACTTCTTCCATGAGAATTAAACCGTCTGTACATAAACCTATAACAACATTTCCTCTTTTCATCCTTAAATGTAGGAAAAGCTGACATCAATTCTTTTCAACAATCAGACTCGGATGGATGCTCCATATATTCATCGACTTTATGTTCCGCGTGCCATGTCATGTACTTCGCCGTTTCTTTACAATAATATAGTCGTTTCAATCTCGGAGTCAACGGGAAATAACGTAGAATCTTTCTCGATATTTTTGTTCCACTCTTAATAGCTGTCTGATATCTTGGCTCATTACATTCAGGACACCGTTGTAAATGTTGATGTTCACCGTAATATAGAATATGGTGATTTATGCATGAGTCTATTTTAACTTCTGCTAAACCCATCTTCCGCATCATCTTTTTCATTTTGTAATAATTATCAGGTAATTTTGCATTTTCTGGTAACTTCTTCTTAATAATCCTCAGCATTGCATCAAAATTACGATCGCTCATATTATATTCCATCTTCATCGATAGAAGATCCGAGACCCAAAAAGTTTTGAATGTCTTACAACCCAACTACAATGGCTCTTCAGCTTTTTTCAACAGCTCGTAAAATTCTGCAGGCTCTCCATATAGTTCCTCATCATCTAACAAAGTATCATTAAATTCTGGACCCGCAACATCCATAACCATATCTGCAAAGGGATTAATATTGTCAGCTTCTTCCACATCATTCATACTGTCCGAGAAATTCTCATCATGCCTCCACCAAATCTGATATCCTTCCATGAAACCCATTCTATAAAGATGTAACTGAGTTTCATCTTTTGATCTCTTCCTCATTAGATGACATTTTCTTACACGGACACAAGATAGTTCCATCTGAATCCACAATACGGGAACCTTGTGCGTAAGCAAATTGTATAATTTCCTGAACACCTCTTTGAAAGGCATCTGCTATACGTCCATCTACTACCACGGTTGTACATCCATTCTCTATTGGTCATATTAATGAACATGAATTAAATAAACGTATCACATTATTGAGATAAAAGATGAGAGAGAAGTGTATTAATTATGTTATCACTTTATCTCGTCCATAATGATTCAAGTTTACTAAAAGATGATCGTTGTCACAAGTATCTTTATTTCTAACGAAAATTCGGCAGCATAACCCTGCACCTCTCCCGTATACCCCATAAATCAATCCTAATTAATTATCAAAATAATCATATTAGTGATTATTTCAATAATAACTATGATTGATTTAGTATACCGAAGAGGAAGGGGTTATGAACCGAATTTTCGTAAGAAATAAAGACCTTGTGACACCGATCACCTTTTAGTAAATTTGAATCCTTACGGACCCCCTTAGTCCGGGAACTCCGAACTAAGGAAAGCTAATATAAATGTAATACTTTAAGATCATTTTACGTCATACATTTGTATGTGCTACAAATGAGACTATAAAATAATCTTAAAATATTTATTCATTTATATTAACCGGGCAATTACGTATATTTGGCTGGTTAACGATGGGGATAGGGATAAGTGTGATCTTTATTTAGTGCCTAATACAGTGCTTGGGTCACTAAGAGTTAATAGACACCTGCAAAAAAAATTCGAACCTGCAAACATCAAAATCCACGACCATTGGTCTGGGATAAACATCCCAAAGTGAGTCCAATAGTGCTGTGAAAAAATAAAAAAATATAACACAGTTAGAGGCGATCAAATCCTCCATTGTGTTGCACACGCCACCCGTTGTGCAGGGCCACACACCCCCGGTGTGGAAGGATGCACTGTGTGTGATGGATTTTGTATGATTTTCTAATAATTAATAAATAATATTTTGGACTTATCATAAACCTATCTATAAGTTAATGTGATATAATTGGTCACATTAACTAGAATTTAATGTGATAATAAATTATCACAAAGGAAACATTGGTGTATATCATATCTCATATCAAACGATATGAAATTTTAAAACTGT
The DNA here is from genome assembly GCA_037367405.1 of Ottelia alismoides. NCBI lineage: Eukaryota > Viridiplantae > Streptophyta > Magnoliopsida > Alismatales > Hydrocharitaceae > Ottelia > Ottelia alismoides. The sequence continues at coordinate 352,684 of JAZKJV010006930.1, forward strand.
TATTAATGATGTTCATCATATCTAATATCTACATTATTGAAGTTGACTAACTAATGTTATTCACAAATTTCATAACTAATCTTTTTAAGAAAATTAACAATACTAACTAGTGCAGATGTTGTAATGGATATTTTATCATTTAAAATTTACAAAATGTAAACATAATGTTGGTTGAGGCATTTCATCGAACACCTATAGGGCATACAATTATACATATTATTGAGACAATCAAATTCGAAATTACGATACTATAGTGATCTACTATTATCCTTAACATGTAAAATACATATAAACTATCAAAACAATACACTACATTCAACAAAAAATTGAAACCCTAATCTATCCAAACAATACAAATAGGTAATGAAATCGTATAAAAAGAGAAAGGATTAAGGATTATACAGAATGGTAGATGTAGATCTACTCAAAACACGAAAACGGCAGGCATCGGTGTCGGGTCGCCGGAGGGGAGAAACTGGGAGAGAATTGCGTGAGAATGAGGAAGAAGAGCCGCGCGAGGTTCTGTTTACGGGCCTGGGCGAGCACACTTAAGTGCTCGCCAGGCTGTCGCCAAGTGCTCGCCCGCAATTTCCACGACGCTAAAGTTATCCGCGCAAGGAAATTCAAGTGGGCGAGCACAATTGAGCGAGCACATGTGTTCGTCCAAATTGGTAACCGCGCCTCTCCGTAAAATTCAAACCGGCGACCCTCATGGGCGAGCACATGTGCTCTTCGTGTGCTTGCCCAATAAGGGGCGAGCACATGTGCTCGCCTAGTGCACGTAGAGCCGTGCACGCTAATCACGCCTTTTTTTGTAGTGAACAAAGTCCATTATGCACCCGTGTCTACCAATGAACCATAGAGTGATATAGTTATACCAACTTATGTAGTCTTATGTTACCCCATCTCCTCTTGATACTATATGTATGATCATCGTCTTACTACCCTTATTAATTTAATCAAATTGATGATCAAATTAATGTGTTGTCGTTCGTTGCAGTCGGATAATAAGAGCAGATCAAAAACCACTTTCAATTATAGTTAAATTAATTTCGAGCGGCAAATTTATTTTATTGGGCAAGCCCAAGGTCGAACTAAGGGAGGCAGCTGTCTCCTTAGGTAGATTTTAAGCAAATTTCCAAGGTCGAATTTTCAGAAAATATTTTTGGTCTTTCGCCAATATATTTTATGCAAGAAAGAAAAGACACATGCAAAATCGGACCAGTTTCCAAGTTAATTCAGAAAGATGGTCAAATTGAACCCAAAAATTATGAAACTTGGCCAGATGATGAAATTAAGATACAGTATTTTTTTTAAAATTTCTGACACTAGATGAATTGACTGTGAATTTAAAATGAATGCAAGGTGATTTTTACTAAATTAATTTTAATAAATACCAAATCACAATATTTTCAGATATCAAAATTATCCTAGATAGATCTAATTGTGAAGAATCTAGGAACATTATTAAACATGAATTTCTATGTGAAATGGACCTATTAAAAATTAATTAAGGAAATCACACAATGATTTATTCATGCCTCGTGATGTGTGCAATTTCTACGAATTAAAAGGCATAAATGGGTAAACTATAACAAAATTTCAGCAATCAATTAATCATAAATTCCACTGATATCACAAAAACCTGACATGTATCACATGTGAAAGAGGACAAGTTAAGCTACAAAATGTAATTTTTAGAATTAAAAAATGAGTCTAAATGAATGTCTAAATGATTGTGCAAACACAGGGATGTAAATACAATACAGAAACAAAATTGATTAAAAAAATATGCTGACTGGACTGAGATGAGATTACCTATACACCTGAGGGCATTTATGCAATTTCTTCAAGATGCACATGCGCTACACATGACTTCCAAGTGGGCGGGGATGCTTCCATGATTTTCCAGAAGGACAAGGGTTTCCGAGCAATTTTTCCAAAAGAACATGTGCCCTCTCACGTGAGGTTTAAGTTACATGCAACGCTCCTGGCGGTGATGCGTCTGGAGTGGAGTGCGGCAGACGAGCGTGAAGCTGCTGACGTTGAAGATGGTCGCTGGAGGGGAGCGCAGCTACGCGAGGGAGTGCGAGGCTGTTGGCGATGAAGCGGCGATGGTGAGACACAACCGGCACAAGGAGGCGCGCAGCCACTCTCGGACTGGGGCTGCACTGCCTGGATGTCGCAAGGCTTGTTTGACTGAAGGGCTGCGCGTACAGGAGGCGGAGGCACGACCGGTTGCGGGCTTGCCTGCGGACATATGGCGGTGGAGATGCTCGACGATGATGGAGCGAAGCTGGAGCGACCTGCTTGCGGTGGGCGAGTCGAGGCACGGGTGTGCACTGGTGGTGGCGTGCGAATGGAATGCAGGTGGACAGAGAGGTGGAGCACGTACTAAGGGCGGCTGTGGTGCACCTACGGTGAAGGTGCTCCTCTCCAGGCCGATGCTTGGCGGCTAGCGACTGCGATGGAGATCTTACGGGTAGCTGGAGCTTGGTCGCGGGCAGAGGTGGCAAGGCGTAGGGAGATGAAGATAGGAAGAAGAAGAAGTGTAGAGAGAGAGAGAGACTTTGTGAAGAGGAAACAGGGGAGGTTCCCCTGTTAGGGGAACTACTTCTATTTGTTTAGCGGGCATGAATAAGTGATTAATCGGTTGATGAATCTAACTCCAAAAATCGCGAAAAAAACATATTCGTGATCGCAATGTGTTGATTGTCTGTTGAAATGCTATTTGTTTGATGATTCATGTGGTGGATAATGATGAATCGAGGAGAGAGAGAATGGGCGTGTAATGAGGAAGAAGAAGATGAGCAAGGATAAATTACCTGTAGCTGATGGAAGGGGCGCCTGGGAAGAGCTCGATGATGAGCTCCTATCTTTGCTCGATGCAGGGGCGATGCAGAGCTCGAGCAACTCGAGAAGGAGTTGCAATCAAGGGATCGAAATCCCTTGGATCTTTCCTGGAAAGAAGTTGGGTCGTCGCTCAACTGTAGAGTTCCCTAGCTGTCACCTAAGGTTGATAGGAACTCTCCTCTCCCTCACCGTGAAAATGGCGGATACTGGAAGTGGGCGTGGTTGCTGGCTTTTTAAAGTGATGCCAGGAGGACGAGTGACGCATGTTGTGGGGCTTGTGGGCGAGGTGACTGGAGTGGGTGAAGTGCGCGGGGGAAGCGGGAAGAGGGGATGGTAGTGCACGTGATCGAGCTGTGGCTTAGTCACGTGCACCGCGCATGACAAGAGAGAGAGAGAGAGAGGAGAAGCGCCATGTGGCCTGCTGGGATGTGGCCACGTGGTGCTTTGTTATTATATATATATTTCGGGAATTAAAAAGGGAGAGAAATGGGTGACACGTGGCAGCTCCAGGAGCTGCCACGTGTTACTCCCAGAACAATCCAAAACTAAATGCAAAGAAAAATTGGATTAAATCAAAAGTAGTCAACATGAAAGTTTCTCGTCTCGATGAGATCTACAACTTTCGTGAAGGGTCAAAAATCAAAGGAAATCATTTGTAGAAAATGTATTTTTGGGTGGTACCTTATATGTATAAAATACCACAATTTTGTCTTTTGCAATTTTTTTGTCATTTTTAAATAAGAGAAAAATTAAAATAAAGTTAGATAAAATATGAAAAGAATATTTAAAACCTAATATTTTTTTGGATTTTTAATAATTAATAAAATGATAAGGTAAAATACAGGGGTAAAAAGGTCAATATGTACAATATACAAAAGGGGCCCAAAAATCAAGTTTTGCATACGAGCTCCGATTTTAATGAAATTGATCTTGTTTCAAAGGTCTTTGAATGTATATTACTTTAAAAGTGAGTAGACCTAAATCGGACACTGTATGGGAGAGATATGTGTATTTAAAGCTCATAGTTTCAAACTTGGATTGGGGTTTTATTGGTCAATTTTACAAGTTAGTATTTTTTGATATTTTTCTTTAATTAGTGTCAGTAATATGTACACTATAGAGTTGGTTTTATTGGATTTGGAGTTAGTATAAAATATATACAAATAGGTGAAATATGGTGAATATACAGGTGAATATTTACAAGTGAATTGGGCTTCTTATTTAATGCAATATGAATGCTAAGATGCAGATGTTATCAATGCATGCATGAATGCTAATTATGAATATAAGTAGAAATATGCATCTAATTACTCGGGAACAAAGCTCTATTTTCAACTTTTAGAGTGATGAATCACAGATTCATCAATGGATCGTCTCCAGAATATAATCTCTCATGTTCTCCCATATCCCCAAGAAGTTGGCATGAAATTGGATCCAATCAATGTTTATCTTCCCTCAAAGATCTATCGAGTGGAGCTTTGTGCATGTGTTGCATGGACCTGGGATCCCCTGCACTACTCCAAACTGTCGTAAGATACCATCTGGAGTATATAACTTAACCAAACAAAAATGGATGAGTGGTACTCTAGCAACAAGAAGATCTTGTGCTTCTAAGAAGTATAGAGGAAGCATCTGCATCACATTTGTCGTGTAAGGCCTCCAAACAACCTAAGAAAATAACAATATTAGAATCATGGATAACTAGTGTAACAACATGGTAGATTTACTTTAATAGATGTGACGTTGTTTGAAGGTCAAATGCATCATGATATGGTTGTACCACCTGTGTGGGCTCAGCAGTGACCTCAAAATCTGCTCGCCAACGACATCTTAAGGGGCTCTCCAGCCAATCGGACCTCTGATATACAATGGGTACTATGTGGGGAAAATGTTTCCATGCCCACAACTCCAGTAAAACCAAAGGGCCACAAATCTTTATTACTCCTGCTTTGGATACGATGCACAACTGCCTATAAAGGAAAACCAAGCAAGCATACCCCAAGGAAAATTGTCAACATGCCTCCATGTCTTCGAGCATTGGAAGGAAAATCAAAGATACCTCGTTTCTCGACTTGTCTGGGAAGACAAACCCTCCTAAGAGCTGCAATATATATATATATATATATATATATATATATATATATATATATATATATATATATATATGCACACGTGCATTGTAGAATGGTCTCTTCATCAGCATACTCTGGAAGTACGGAGAAGTGCTCTATAAGCCACGTCATGCGGATACGTGCACCATCCATGTTAGGCTTCTCATGCCTCACTTCGAGAAGCCTCTCACAAAGTCCAAGCCAGTCCCATCACTTCATCACCATTTTGAATGTAACCATCACCGCCAGTGTGTTATAGAAAGGAATGTCAGATTCAGCACACATTGTTTGGTTCTCATCGTTCGACCGTTCACCATCATCATTTTCCATTTCATCATCAGTGTTCTGCAGGGTATCCTCCATAATACGATCGAGATTGTGGTCCTCCCTTATAGTGGAGATGGTGTCATTCAGGTAGGGTCCCAAAGATTGGGACAAATATATTAATGTTGCCATCTCCACAGGGGTTGTAGATACATGAAGAGGTTCACAGGACCTGGCATAAGTGGGTCGTGTCACACTGGATGTGTGAGACACAAAATGCGTTCTTGGAATCTTAGCCGCAGATTGGCATATCAACTAGGGGTGTAAACGAGCCGAATAAGCGAACCAACCCGGGCTCGGTTCGGCTCGTTTAGCATACTTTCAGGCTCATGCTCGGTTCGACTCGATAAAATGAACTGTAATCAGGTTCGGTTCGGCTCGGGTAAGGTTCGTAAAGATTCAGTTCGGCTCGTTAAAGGTTCTTTTAAGAATAAATGTTGTGCATGTGTTTCTATTCAAAGGGAAAAATCACAGTTACAGGGGATGGTTTTGTTGGGTTTCGGAATAGAGAATAGGGACTTAGGGAGTGGATGACTGGATGGGTTTGGAAAAATAAATGAATGTCCTTATGGTAATATAGAATGTATTTTTCCTTGTATATATACAACATGTATGTATATATACTTTTATGTATGTATGTGTGTATATAATCGAACTTTTAACGGACCGAACCTGAGCGAGCCTATGTTTTTGAGGTTCGGTTCGTTTATTTAATTGAGCCCAAACTCGCGTTCAGGTTCGGTTCGTTTATTTTCGAATTGAATCTGAATCGAACTTTTAACGAGCCGATTCTGAACGAATGTTGAACCTGAGAAATTTCTGACAGTCCTAATATCAACGGACGATCTCGTATGCATACGAGGTCTGTAAACAAAGCTGGTCAATATAAGCCAAACATCATCTCAACATACTTCAAATATCGTCAACGTCACCATCATATTTGACGTCAATAAAAAATGTGTCATTATTCTCCAATATCTTGTGAAATACATGAAGTTTGTACCACTTGTTATTTCGATAGGAAATGCAATTGCAATCATCTTGACCAATCCATTAAAGATCAAACCCATCCCAATTCTTATGGGTTTCACCCTACGTCCCTCATATCTGACTTCTTTGCCATCCTTAACTATCTTACCAGCAACATGGCACAAGTACATTACTTTCATGACTTCGACTATCTTTAAAAAAGGAGAATAATTAACATTATGCATGAAGAATACACCGCACATAATAATAAACACTACCGTATGATATGCACAGAATAAAATAAAAAATACCGTTATAGACACATGTGATTAGGGTATACTCATAGTGGAGAAAGACGACAACCCAATGAATGAGAATCCTCCAATGAGAGCGATCGTATCAAAGGATGACGATGGAGGAGATGGCCGTTATGATGGAGGCTGAGATTTTAGCCATCGGCTCCAAGGAGGCAGAGGAGCAAGAGCTGGCAGAGAGCGGGGGACGAGTCGTGGATACTGGAGGTCTTGAAGGGCTTTCTGTTCGCCTGGGTAGGGGGAGGGACGCGGTTGGAGTTATGTTCAAGCCCTAGCCGTGACTTGAGATCACGACTTCCTTTATTGGGAGTCATGTCTTCAAACTACGACTCCCTTTGAAAGGAAGCCGTGACTATGACCTCAAGTCATGGCTTCGTTATGGTACTTAACAAAATATATGTTCGCCTGGAGATCACGTGGAATAACTTTCTACTACGAACACCCCAGACGAATTTTCCTCCCCATTGACATACATCTTTCATTTGATCTCTGTTTAAGTAGTACTTTGCCTTCGGCATATAGATAAGGACATCTTCAGATTCTATTAGGACTAATTTAGGACGTGCACAAATTTTCACAAGATCTCTGCGAGTGTTTTCCGTATCTTTTGTCTTACCAGTGACATTCAATACCGTGTGAAATATATTAACACATACCTTCTTCTCTATGTGCATCACATCTAAATTATCTCTGATGAGTAGACCGGGCCAATATCGTAGTTCCCAAAAGATACTCACCTTCATCCAGTTATGAGTATCCCCAAAATCTGGAAGAGGTAGAACACAATCATCAGAACTCTTTAACTTCATTAACCTTATGAATATCTCAAGTCCCGATAACCCGACAGGTGGATCCAAATCTTCAATTGTATTTCTTTTGAACGACATCTTCTATTTTCTATAGAGATTATCCTTTGGTAAGAATTGTCTATGATAGTCAAAGAAGCATGGTTTTCGACCATACTCAAGCTGAAATGCTTTCATATTTTCCATGCAATATAGACAGATTCTACTCTTATATGTACTCCCTCCCGATATCATTCCATATACTTTGAAGTCACTAATTATCTGCAATAGACCCACTCTCATTTGAAATTTACCATGACTGAAAACGTCATATGTTTCATGGCCTTCCACCTAAAATTCCTTTAGTTCACCGACTAATGATTTTAGATAAACATCTAAATATTTTCCATGATGGCTTGGACCAGGCACAAGTAAAGTTAGAAACACATATTGCTTCTTGTTGCACAACCATGGTGGTAAGTTGCATGGAGTAATGATAACTGACCAACGCGAGTAATCTTCCCCCCGATCACGTGGACTAAATCCATCGGTTGATAACCCAATAACCACATTCATCTTTTCCATAGTAAAAGTGAGAGATGACTCCATCAAAGCCCTCCAACAAGCTGAGTCGGAAGGATGTTCCATAAAGTCGTCACTGATATAATTTGCATGCCAAGTCATATCTTTAGCAATTTCTTTGCAATAATAGAGTCTTCGTAATCACGGTGGTATAGGAATGTAACAGAGCACCTTCTGTGGAATATTTGTTTTCATATTTGATTTATACCTAGGTTCACCACATTCCAGATATTTAGTCTCATTCTTATATTTGTCCCTATAATATATGATGTGATGGTTGGGGTTTCATATAACTTTTCTGATAGTCCAAGTGTACTCATCATGGTTTTTACTTTATAACAGGTATCGTGTAGAATATTTTCTTCCGAAAGCATTCTCTTTGTAACCTTAATGATGGCATTGAAACTGGCATCAGTCATATTGTACTTAGCTTTAAACATCTAACTCTATAATAACATATATGAGAGAAAAAGACTTACAGTCAGGCCATAATGCCTCCTCATCCTTTTTATAACAATTCAATAAAATATGCAATTTCTCCGGTGAATTTATCATCACAACCCTCTAGAGAATGGTCAAAGTCCGAACCTGCTGCTTCTATAACCATCTCAACAAAAAGATTGTCTGACATATGTGGCCTCTCTCGATGGTTTGCTCGCACCTCTCCATGTGCATACCAATATGTGTAATCAGTGACAAAACCACTCTTTCACAAGTGTTGAGGTACAACGTCTCTACATTGTTTCTTTGTCAATTTACATTTCATGCACAAGAAAATTATCTTCCCATCTATATCAATTATTATTTATCCGTGTGCATAAGAAAAATTGAGAAAGCATTCTACTCCAATCAGAAATGGCATGCAAATGGATCCATTTACTACACGATTATACATCCAATCCCTTGTCAAACTCATTACTCTACCTGTAATGAGATCATAATAGTTAATTACACACATGATGATACGATGAAAATTGATCCTCTAAGGAAGATAAAGCAACACTAACACACATACCCTCATTCATGCTTACATAGCCAGATATCCTTACACACTCTTTCCAACATACTTCTCTTCGTAACTGGACTCTCGATTGATTAAATCATCCTATTCTATCAGTTTTCTAGTCCGCAAGTATAAAAGTAGAGCTTAGGAGAACCACCACCAGAATATGATGAATTTGGTCAAAGCTAAGAGCCACTGATCATCAACCATTAGGCAACCTCTGCAAAGACCCTATCAGGGCACGCATACTTCTTTACATGAGATTAGAGGCCAAGAGATCTCCACAAGAACCCATGATCCAATCATGTTCCTAATGTGCAGAAACCCTATAATGATGTATTCATCATCCCAGTGTGACCCTATCAAATCCCTGCACAATATGATCATTATATTCCTCGAACAGGGACATCTCCCAGTGTGACACGTACTCATCATCCACACACTACAATCCTTGATGAATCTTGTATTCATCATGCTAAAACTGGTCAATTAGGCTCTGTTCCCCAAAATTCATATGCATTTAATAGTTAATAGTGCATCATTAGCATTCACACATGTGTAAATAATATTCGCATTTCATCATGCATAATTGCATAATGTGTAAATTAGCCTAACAAGCTGCTAACTTCCCATATTTTTATTTAATTCATCCTAACTCTGATTGACTTAAAATCTATTATGTAGATATTACTAACAAGAATAAATAAAAAATACAAGAAAATTGTTAAATCAAATAAGTGATAAATAAACCAAAGTCTAATTTCACATATGATAGACTAAAACATGCATATCTCCCTCATACAGAGTCCAATTTTGGTCTGCTCACTTTTAAAGTACTCCATTTTCGAATACCTTCGAAATGAGATCAATTTCATAAAATTCGGAGCTCATATGTGAAAATTGGGTTTTGGGCCTCTTTTGCGCATTTTATCTTTTTTCTATTTTGGACCTGAGTTTTTATGTATGTAGTTAACCCTTTTAATTTTATTTCTTCATTTATGTTCTTCGATGAAAGTTTTATTAAGCGTCATAAAATCCAAATCCAGATCAAGACTGAAATCAAAGAAACCGACTGTGTTCAAGTGTCCTTTGGGAGTCTGTACAAAAGTCATGTATTAATATGTCTATGTTATTTTACTATTTTATTATGTACTAAAAACCCAAAAAATTAGTTTAGTGTTTAAATAATTTTCTTGTATTTTATCGTATTTTTTCTATATTTTTTATTATCTTCTAAAATGCTAAAAAATTGGTAAAATTCCAAAAAGCTGGTTTTTTATTTACATGGAGAACCACCAAAATTTCCACTTCGCAGAAATGACCTCGTTTGCTCATGGATCCTTCATGAAAGTTGTAGATCTCATTAAAACAAACAACTTTTGTGAAGGAAATTTTTCGATCTGAGGTCTTTCTCTATTTCTTTTCTAATTTTCTTCATCTTTTTATTTGAATTTTTTTGGGTGACACGTAGCAGCCCCTAGGCGTGCCACATGGCACCTCGTTTCTCTCTCCTGATGCCTACTCCCCAGTCACATGCGTTGCACGTGACCTCAACCTCTCTCCAGGTCATGTGCGAAGCATGTGACCTCCTTCCCATTCCTAGCACCACTTGCACCCTTCTCGTAACTACCGCCGTCTCCCTCGTAACGGCAACTGTCGCCTCCTCTCCCTCTCCGACCGCTACGAGATCATCCCTCGCCCGCATAATCATCGTCGTTCCCCCTCCTATAAAGCCCTATCGCTACTCCAGCAACTATCTTCATCCACCATTCATGAGAGCATCTCATATCCCCCTCCTAGCTCCGAGCTGAGGATCGATGAAAATAGTCCAGTCTTGCTAGGCAACGACGAAGGCTGAAACCTCGGCGTGATCCAAGGCCCCATCGTGGACCTTGCAACAACAGCGGCTCATCCTTCCGCTGCACAAGCTTCATAAGACTCTCCACCTCCTCGAGCGACAACCTAGAGACTATAACACCCCTTGCTCCCTCAACCTCAAGTGAACCTTTCTCCAACTTCCTGGCGACCCATATGACCTTCCGTACCCTTTCCCCGAGCATCCTACATATCCGCTCGTAGTTTCACCCATGATTTCCCCCAAGAGAACCACTCCGACAGCCACCTCCATTCCTCCCCCTCATCGCTTCTCCTCTACCTTTCCAGATCTTCCACCTCTGGCCTTGCAAAGGTCGGGGCTCTAGATCCTTTCCCTCACTACCATGCGAGCTCTGCCCCATTTTTCCTTTTCATTTCTGCTAATCTATGCAAGTCTCCATCGTTGTGCGTGGCCGTACAACCCACCGCAGCAGACCCTCCATCAAGATCCTCCTCCGTACAGAGTCGCACTCCAGAACTCAGCTCCACCGCCTCTTCACCTCAATCACCGTCTCGACCTTGGGCATATGTCGCCTAAGGACGAGCCTAGCCAGAACCTGCGCTCCGCCCCATCGCAGCGCCTTATAGAATGACGAGGAGAAGCTCCTGTTTGATCAAGAATAGGAGCGATCACAACCCTCCATCTTCACCCAAAACCCAGTCGTTGATCTCCCTTGATCTGATGGTCCTTCACCAGCCATGTTGCTACTTCCAGAACAACTGCCAAGCCTCGGGGATCAGGTAGCCGACCCTCGGATTGTTTCCACGTGTAGGCTCGGAATCCTCGAGCCTCTGCCTTCACCCGGACCTCCAAGTGCATGTGTAACACACGTGCATAGGGGGTAAATTACGTCCATGCCCCTCGATTCCATAGAATTGCTAACAGAGCCCCCACCAGCTCAATCACGTGTCACTCACGTGACACACAAGACAAATTGCAACTGAGCCTCTAAAGATCCAGAATATTACAAAAGCAATCCTGTCAGTCAGGAGGCACGTTCCTAGCACGTGATTCATGGAAAATTTACACCAAAGCCCATAAAGTTTTCTTGAATTGCAGATAAGTCCTTACAGGGACCTTTTTGATGAAATAACTTTTCTTTTATTACATTTCAGTCCCTGGACCTTCAATTTATCATATCTTTTGCATATGAACTCCAATTTTAGCACATAATATGTCTTTTTTTAAGCTTATTTCATGCTCTATAACTTTGCATAATTTGTGGATAGATCTGTGGTTGTCTATTAATAATTATTATTTGAGGATCTCTTTTGATTTATGCAGGCTAATAATTGACACAATTGTGCTCATTTCAGAGAAAATTAATGATCTATTTTACAAGGATTTTAGTTAAGATTTTAATTCCTCTTGGATTATTGTGGATCACTCGTTGATGACTTAATTTATGGAGAGGAGGATGAGAGGCATAGGAGGTGATGGAGAGGGGAGGCGATGATCGAGAGGTGGAGGAGCTGCTGGAGAGGAGAGGCGACAACTGACAGGCAAAGGAGGTGGTGGACAGGGGAGGTGGAGACCGCAAGGTGGAGGCGGCGGTTGAGAGGGGAGGTGGTGACCGCAAGGTGGAGGAGACGGTTGAGAGATGAAGGAGGTGGTGGAGAGGGGAGGCGGCGGTCGACAGGTGGAGGAGGTGGTGGAGAGGGGAGGCGATGACCGAGGGTAGAGGCGAGTCAGGAGGGGGAAAGGAGGGTGGATAAAGTTTTAGGGATTTGGGAGGGGGAAAAGTTCAGGGCTCCAATCAATTGGTGGGTGGAAATTTTTTGCCAAACTTTGCAACCGCATTACGACTACAATGTGGTCACAACATAGTCACAACAATTAACTCCCGTAGTTAGGGACCACATGTGGTGGTAATGTAGTTATAATACAGTGGTTTTAGTATTGTGACTAAATTACCATCATACATAGTAACAATAGTGTGGACGCAAAAATTGTATTTTTTTGTAGTGTTTAAAGGGATTTTCTTATCACAAATAATAGTAGAGTCTTCTCCCCACTTAGCCAACATGCATTTATTATATGAATAACAACTCTATCTATTCCGCCATCCTATTGCAAAATAGATCTCAAGTACCTAAAACAATCTTTCTTCTGAATGATATCGTCTCTAATCTTTACCTCGAGTCTTTCATTGTTACTTCCACCAAATGTTTACTCCATGTATTCAGTCTTAGCCCTACTTATATGAAAACCTCTAATCTCTAGCATGTCACGAAATATTCAACTTCTTACTATTTCATCTCGTGTCTCTTCGATCAATACAATATCATCAACGAACAACATACACTAAGGTATCTCATCCTAAATATGACTAGTCAACTCGTCCATAATCAAAGTAAAAAGAAATGGACTCATCAATACCGATGTTGATGTTAAAATTGCTACTCTTTCCAGACTGAATCTTTACACAAGATGAAGCTCCATTATACATATCCTTTATAAGGTTAATGTATAGGACGTATACTTGTTTCATCTTTAAAAATCTCCACAAAATCTCTGTAGGACTGAATCATAAGCCTTCTCCAAACCTTCTGCTTCTCATTACTCCATCTCTTGCATTTTATTAACTCATTAAAAATTATTTTATCATAAAGTAGATGGCTGAATCGATGGTTTGGTTCAATTGGTTTAACCGGGTTTATAGCGGTCCAATGGGTTTTGATTGATTTTTATTTTCTGAATAAAAACCAGGATCCTGACCGTTTTTCTTGTGGTTCTTGGTTTAACTGGTTTAACTGGACGATTCAGTTTGGTTTTTAAAACCTTGCTTAAAAGTTGATAGTTTAACACCCTCTTTGTTGCATTTGAAAAATGAAGTATACAATTTCGAATCGAGGCATCGTTGGGATAAATTTTAGTTTACCAAACAAATATGGTCAATTTATAAAAATACTCATAAAAATTCATTCATGTTTATATTTTTATTTTTTTCATTCTCATTTGGTCATCTTGGTTCTTTTTCATGTCAAAGATCAATACACATGATATCTGGTGCCTAGAACGAATTATGAGAATATGAAGCTCCAAGATCAAAGGTTGCATTTGACATGTATTTGTACGCCGCTTCAAAAATCCTCCAATGTTGCAGTTAATATACTTTCATTTATTTTATTATTTAGTATCTTTGAACCTTGACTTGTCCAACAAAGATGCATACTATGCTCAAAGTCCAGCGAGATTTACAGCTACATATACTCCGTCAGATATGGGACAAGGAATTGAGGATGTACCCACATGGCGAGGACGTGAGCGCTGAAGAGAGGTGCTCAGATATGAGGATGTGAATAAACATAGGCTTAAAATAAAAAGAAAAAATGGTATTGTTGCGGCAAATGTTCACTAGGATAATTGACGAATAGTTTGCAACTGCAAGTATCATCTCCCCCATTGGTGAATCTTTGGTCGATATGTTCTCGTCAATATTGTATGGGGATGTCCTTTTAGGGCATTACCAGCGTACATACTCACAGTAGGCTGTATGTATTTGTTCTAATATTAGAAAAATATTAAAAAATAAAGATATTAAATTACATATTTTTTCATATAGTAAATGTGTGAGTAGGTCATATTTTCAAAATATACAAATATGATCTTTCTTACCGTTTTTATTTCATATCAATCTTTTATTTCTATTATTGCTTATGTGTATATTAGAGATTCCAATATGAATTAATTAACGATGATTGATGATTGGAAACAAAAATTCACGCAATAACATTCCGTCTTTATTTGGTATTTTCCTTGAAATCAAATGTCACATAAGTTATTATCTACACATTGATATTAATTTTGTAAGGATGTATATCAAAATATATTAAAAAATAAAATACTTACAATAAAGAGATGGCAATGGAAAATGTAACATAATTTCAAAATGCCACTGCTAAACTTATTTATTTTTTATCTTTTCATTTTTATGATATATATATATCAAATAAAACTTCAATGCATTAATGACAATATGCATGCATATCATATATTAATATTTTCTTAGTATGATAATATTTATTTTTATAAATTTTGATTTTTTACTAAAAATTAAACAAAGTTAAAATTTCATCTATGTTTATATAATATATTAAAAACTCAATACGTGTATGCCACTGTTTTAAAAAATCCGTAAGAAAAAATCTTATACATTGTATATTTATAGACTATTATGTCAACATATTTGTGTATTTGATTAAGACATTTAAATATATTTACTACAAATTAAAGGATTATATTGTTATTTGAATTTATAATTTTATTGAAATCATATGATAAAAAATATTCATTCATTTTTTCTTGATATATTTTATATATTCAATATTAGTTTTATTTAAGTTATTATTTGTACAGTGATTAATTGATCTATGATTACTAAAATATGCTTTAGAATTCTACAAACATATAAAGTATATAGGAAATAATGGGAAAAGATTTCAAATCCATTCGATTGATGGATATAATTAAAATGAATAAAATATTTATATGTCACCCTAATTCAAAAGATGAGAAAAAAATAAGTTCTATATGCATTACATTTAAAAAAATATTATTTAATATTATATAATTTTAGATTATTTTTTAAATTTTTATTAATAAATACTAATATAAGTAAAGTTCTACCATTATCATACTCATAAGTTATTTTTTATTTTTTTATTATTTATTGAATTGTTTGTATTACATAATATATTAAGCATCATTTTGAAATTATTTCCAAATTTTATTTTTTTACTTTATTATAAGATTTATATCTAAAAAATTAAGTTTGTTTTAAATTATTTTTAAACTATTAATGTATTTCAAGATTTTAGCATCACATATAAATATAAATTTATTTTAGTATAATAATAGAATTTTATATGAGATTTTACCCACATTCATTGGTAAAGTTGAATTTGAATTAATTTCTAAATCTGGAAAAAATATAACTTTGAAATAATGGGAGAGAGAAAGAGAAGAGAGTGGGTAAAAAGGAGAGATAGAAAGTGACTTGATTTGAGGGAGGGAGAGAGGGATGAGCAATTTCCTAGATAGAGCACGCTCTCCACACAAATGCCTTGTCAGGGCATCTGAATATATTTTTTCCCGTTCAGGGCACCGATCAACAAACCGTTCGCCGATCAGTAAACGGTTCGCCAAAAATTTCCCTATAAATATGGCGCCCACGCCTCATTTCTCTTCACAGTTCACTCAATCTCCTCTTCTCTAAACGAGTGATATCCTCCCCACTTTGTTGTTTTTCTTCCCATTTAAAGGTATTAATTTCTATTTTACACTTTAATTATAATCATTTCAGTTGATATTAGGTCCATTAGTTCTTAGCATAGATTAATGTAATCAATCACAATTTATTCTTATTTGTTTTCGTAGATTAAATAATCAGTACATAAATAACCTTGAACTACTCCAATCATGTTATTAGCGTAGACTAATGTAGTTACTATAAAATGATGAGAATTATTTGTCCCTTCTATGGAGATAAGGGAAGTCATGTGATAGGTCTCCCCTTATCTAGCACCTTCGAAGATCTCGTCTCTATGATCCGTGCCCTACCTGGTTACAACCAAGGTGAATATAATGTATGGGTGACGTGTAGATAGCCGTTGAACATCAACACATTCCGTCCAGCTATTGTTTCTGATAATAAGACAATTATGTTGATGTTAACTATTGCACATTTTCTTGGTATGATGAAATTGACGGTGCAAGCCGATGAAATAGGAAATCCTCAGTTGAACGCATGAGATATCACAGAATCATCCCTAAGAGGAGAAGACGAGCTAGATGTGCATGGAGAGGATGATGATAATGATCATGAAATCAATGACGATGAAGATACTGACGTTGAGGATGATGATGTTATCCATGGTTTGAATGCTAACTACGACGACATCCATGGGTAAGGATCACTCATCGGTTCAATCAACAATGAAACTAATTTTCCCCTGTTGATTATGTCATTACATTGGATCAATGCCGCAACTATCTGATATCTTCCAGGATGATGACTAGATAACAAACACATATGACATATGCTGAGGAGACAACCTTCCTGAATGAGCTGCAGGATGCCATCTTATCTGATCGTAGTGGATTGGAGTATTGGTATAATAGATCTTTCGCCTCGAAGCTAGATTTGATTGATGCTGTAAATACTTGGAGTATGACCAAGTACATTCAATACAAAGTAATAGCTTCCAAGAAATATGGGTGTGCTTTGCCAAATTATAACTGGAGATTACATGCGAGACACAATAAGAAGGGAGAAACTTAGATCGTTGAGTTGACTGATGCAGTCGAATACAAATAATTCTCATTATTTGTATAGTAACTACATTAGTTTACACTAATAATATGATTGGAGTAGTTCAAGGTTATTTATGTACTGACTACATTAATCTACGAAAAGAAATGATAAGAATAAAATTATGATTGATTACATTAATCTATGCTAATAACTAACAGACATAATATCAACTAAAAGAATTATGATTAAAACGTAAAATAGAAATTAATACATCTAAAATGGGGAGAAAGTCAACAAAATGGGGAGGAGATCACTCGTTTATAGAAGACGAGATTGAGTGAGGTGTGAAGAGAAATGAGGTGCGGGCGCCGTATTTATAGGGTGATTTTCGACAACCATTCATCGAAAGCTTCATTAATATCGCGACGATAGCCTTGAAGACTGTACCTTCAAGGACTACCTTGAAGACTGTCTTTCGAAATTCGTTCGTTAGGGCTTGATTGGCGAAGCGTTCGCCGATCGACGAACAATTTGCCGATCTGTGCCCTGAATAGAAAAAATATATTCAGATGCCCTGAAATGGCATTTGCGTAGAGAGTGTGCCATGTTAGGTAAATTGCTCGAGGGGGGGGGGTGGAGAGAGAGGGGGATCACATGATTTGAGAGAGAGAGGGGAGAGCCTCATCAGATAGAATTGGAGAGAGAGAGAGAGAAAGAGGAACGACACATGGGAGTGGGAGAGAATGGGGAAAAGAAAAGGGAGAGAGATACGTGTCATTGCCATGAAGTAGGAGGGGAAAAATCCACAATTAGTAGAAGTTATAGAAGATTCACCTAATTGGAAATAACAACAAATGAGAATATGTACTTTTTGAAAATGGGAATATGTAATTTTTAACAATTTGGAATTCGTGCAAATGGGAATAGGTACTTTTTTCAAATGTATTATATGGTATTTTCTGATTTCACTTAATTAATAATATAATTACATGTTCGATATTAGGAATTTTTTTATTCTTCTTTCTTCCTCAACGTTGCCAATAATACTTGTACTTCAACCGACATCATGATTATATACAAATCACTACAAAACATCTAAAATGACACTTTTGCCATTAAGATAAAATTCAAAGAACTAAGACACAAACAGTATTTTATAAACCCATCATCAAACACAATGTATTTATGTTTTGTTACTCTCCTATTCTTCATATTTTCCATCAATCTTTTACCTTCTTCCTTCCTCCAATGAAAGAGAAAGGCTAGTACGAAATAAGTCATTGCTTCAGTTCAAAATATAATTAATCTGGGATACAACCTACTTCGTAATTATAAAACTTTATTTTTAAATAAGCTATTTAGAGTAAATTGATTATGTAATGTCCCGAACTTAGGTCCCCGGTACGTTATCGAGGAAAACTGGCCATGACAACTTGTTGGGTTCAAGCTCAATTGGACCCGTTGACAACCATCCAAAATGCTTAAGCTCAAGTTATCAAATAGTAATCCCCACCACTTATAAACTACACTCACACTTCGTGAGTTTTAGATGTGACACTATGTTTTGGGGGTATGGGTGTTACAACATCCCCCACTTATATTCGTAGCGTCCTCGTTGCGACATAGCCCATCAGTTATTCCCAGTGATAGTGGTGGTTGCACGCTCCGGGTAGCCATTTCCTCCAACCTCTTTGTAG
This sequence comes from Ottelia alismoides, assembly GCA_037367405.1. NCBI lineage: Eukaryota > Viridiplantae > Streptophyta > Magnoliopsida > Alismatales > Hydrocharitaceae > Ottelia > Ottelia alismoides. The sequence goes on from JAZKJV010006930.1 coordinate 371,454, forward strand.
GGGCGACTCTACCTCTCGGGTAGCCCTTTCCACTATCAGAGAGAATTTGGCTCTGATACCATTTGTAATGTCCCAAGCTTAGGTCACTGGTCTGTTATTAAGGAAAACTGACCCCGACAACTTTTTGGGTTCAGACCCAAATGGACCCCTTGACAACCACCCAAAATGCTGAAGCTCAAGTTACCAAGTACTAGTCCCTATCACTTATAAACCGCACCCACACTTCGTGAGTTTTAGAGGCGACACTATATTTGGGGTTGGGGTGTTACAACCTCCCCCACTTATATTCGCAATGTCCTCGTTGCGACATGTCCCATTACTTATTTCCAGTGACAGTGACGGCTGCACACTCCGGGTCCACCTCTAGGGTAGCCCTTCCAACTATCAGAGGGAACATGATTTTGATATCATTTGTAACGTCCCAAGCTTAGGTTCCTGATCCGTTATCGAAGAAAATTGGCCCTGAAAACTTGTTGGGTTTCAGGCCCAATTGGACCCGTTGACAAACACCCAAAATGTTTAAGCCAAAATTGTCAAGTAGCAATTCCCATCACTTATAAACTACACCCTGATAACCGCAGATTATCGAGGGTCTAAATACGTCGTTGTGGCGACCCACAATAAACCGTGATTAATCAACAATCAACCCACACTAAGATCAATGAATTAGAAATAATGTGGAGTCAAAATTTATTTTTAACTCTACATAAAAGATGTATAGATGCAAGTACGTAGAGAGTTCGAACACAGGGAGCAAGCAGGGTAATTCAAGCAAATGCAAGCACAAGTATGTGTGTGTGATAAGTCTACACTAAGCAAGCAAACAAAGCAATTTTTTTGTGGGTTTTTAAATTTTAATTTTTTTTATTTTTATTTAATTTTTAATTTTGTATTTGATTTTTAATTTTCTGATTTTTATATTTTATATTTTATATTTTTTTATTTCTTTTTTTTATATTGGAAAGTAAAGACAATATAATAGGAGGCAAGCTAAAATATTTATAAAAATGCACAAAAATAACTAAAAATTCAGAACTAATATGTTTTTGGTATTTTTATAATTTTTTTACTGTTTTTGTGATTTTTGGGGATTTTTCAAGGTGTTTTTGATATTTTTAAATAGCAAAGCAAGGCAAAACAGTGAAATATGTGCTGGCTGTGAATAAAATGGGATTTAGAAATAGCAACCAGTAGCTCAAAATTTTCACACTATTTTTCAAATAAAAAGGACAAAATAAGGAACAAACAGAAACTGAGTTTGTGTTTTTTGGAGTTTTCTACAATTTTATATATATTTTTGAAGTTTTTGAGTCTTTTTGAATTTTTAAGGTTTTTCTTTTGAGATTTTTAATGATTTTTGGACTGACACTAAGATAGAATAAAAATAGACACTAGGTGATTTTTTTGGAATTTTTGGAGGTGTTTTAATATTTTTTTGGTATTTTCTAAGGTAGACAGTGCACAAAAAGTATGTTTTTGATTTTTAATAAATATAAAAATGAAATAAAATCAAAAACTAAAATAGTGGCGTGGAAGTACACTTATCCAGAAACTTAACTTCAAAATTTGAGAATTTTTGGATATGAAATGATCATTCAAATAAATCCAACAAGCATGCAAACATTAAACAGGCCTGGCAGGGGTATAAGTGCAAATATTAAAACATCCAGGGGCATACATGCAATTTTTCCACGAAAGTTTACACTCAAACTTGCATTTAATGGATTAAAACCAAATAGCCAAACCCGCAAGGGTATCTGAGCAATTTACCCACCAGAGTGCGTGACTCGCACGCGCCTGGAAGGGGTATTTTTGCAATATCACAAAGTTCCAAGGGGTTCAATGCAGTTTCTCCAAAATATTACAACTTAAAGCAAACATTCATGGACTTAAGCGAAATAAATAAACCCCAGGGGGGTCCTTGCAAAATACCCAGCCCCCTCACGCGCACGGGCACGTGAGGTGACGTGGATTGGACCTCGGTGCAAATAAGCAAAGTTCGGGGGTCTCTGATGCAAATATTACAAAATTATTACACTACGGACAAAAGTTTTAGTACTGAAATACAAATGCAAAATGCGCGAGGGTGAGGATGTAAAATACCCTCGGCGCGCGATCCAACGGCGATGAAGAGGCCACTTGACACGTGGCACGATCTGGACGGCCGATGACGCTTCGCTGTGGACGTCTGAGATTAGATCTCGGGCGAGATCGACGGTGGCTGAGCGCTGACGATCGGACGGCCCACGTTCTAACTGGAGGGTCTCCTCGATCGGACGGCGGTGGAGGCAGCTGGAAGAACGAGGCGGAGCTCCGGCTGGGCGAAGTTCGTCGCGCTCCTCCGGCTAGCTCTGATGGCTGTTGAGCTCCAAAATGGACGAGGAGCCTCCTGCAGGTCTTCTCTAACGATCAGAGGCGTCAAAAAGCCACGGCGGTCGCCGTGGTGCTCGCTGGTGGCTGGCGGAGCTGGGAGGTTTCGTCGGCTCCAGCGAGCTCAAAATGCGCGCTCCAGCTATATTCACTTGAGCTTTGACCTGCAAGAATGGTCAAAGGGTCCAGGGCAAACTGCCTGGACCCTTGGATGGACTCGGGGACGCGTGGATCGATGGGGGGATGATCGGCCGGAGGTGCGCTCCGGCCGAGGTGTTTGATGTGGCGAGATAGATGTTCAAACTTCGAATTTTTTGGGGTTTTTGTAGCTAAGGATTACAGAAAGCTAATGGGTTAAATGAAAAGGCGGGAGATGGCCCTCGATGGCCGGAGCCAGAGGAAGAAATGGTACCTCGACCGGCGAGCTTGCGGGAGGTGGTGGAAGCGCCTCCGACCTCGGGAGCCTTGGCTGAAGAGCCTAGGACGGAGCTGTCACCTCCGGGGAGCTCTGGAGCACGAAAGAAGCGCGAGGGGTGGACCGAAGGGCGTTCAAAATTGGGCTTGAAGGCGGCGGGGTGTTTAAGTAGGAGATGCTGGCGTCTCCTTCAAGCCAGATTCACGCGCGAATGATGGGGATATGACTGGATTCGGATACATGGCGTGGGAGAGTGATGATCGGGGGTGAAGTCCCAAGAAGGGATCGAGGTGTGAAGGCGAACGGATCGAGCTCGGAAATTGGGGGAAATCGGGGCGAAATCACGGTGTCAGAAATGGCAGGGCTCGGTCAGGGAGTTGACCGAGGTCAACTCTAGACCGCACCTGGTTGGTCCACGTGGACCAACCAGGAAAAAGCTCCGGAAATTGTTTTATTAAATCATTTAAAAATAGAAATAGGTTGAATTAAATTATGGTTAAAAAATAAAAAATGTTTAATTTTTTATGTAGTATTTTATTCTGATTTTTATTTATTTTTATGGCTTACATTTTTACAAGTTACCTTTTTAACCCTATATAGGTGTATTATCTATATATTTTAGTATTTTATTTTTATTTTGTGTCTTTTAATTTATTTATTTTTGCTTATTATTTTATAAAAACATAAAGTACTTTTATGTACATAAATATATTTTTATTTTATTTTTCTGATATGTTTTGTATATTTAATAGAATACAAGTATTATTTGTATAGGTATATGTATAGGCAGTACACCTATGTATCCTTTATACAAGTATTTTTATTTTGTGATTTCTTTGCATTTTTATTCTGGTTTTAATGTACATATATATTATAAGTAATATATACATAATTATAAAAATATAAACATGCAAGAATAATGAATAAAGAATAAATTGAATATTTTAATCTGTACAAGTATACAATAAGGGTCCAAAAGTCAACTTTCAAACCGTAGCTCCGCCAAATGCGAAACCACCACCATTGGATAGATTATTTTATTCTATATACAATTAAAGGTGAGTAGGCTGCATTTGGAATTTTTATTTGTGAGATACAGGTCTGGGAAGTTGGCATTCTGGATTTTTATTCAGACCATAGCTTTTTATCTGTACATTATTTTTCTGTGAAATCAATTTTGTATTTTTCTTTATAAAATTATCTACAACTTTCATGTACAAAGTTTCTTTATTTGATGTATAAAAAGTGGAACCAAAAATAGGTCCCAAAATGAATAAAGAATGAATAAAATGTATAGGTATTTTATCTGTGTTCCTGACCTTATCTCCCCCTACTTTATTCCTTGTCGACCTATTCATCAAGATGCCTAGGTCTCGGGGGTTTTGGGTCATAAAATATTTACAATATTTTATTCTTTTTCTTTTCTTTATTTATTCTATAATTTTGGCCTTAATTACAGTAATTTATACACTGTTTAGATGCACATGCATGAATGCTAAGATGATGATTTTAATGCTATTTACAGGCATTTGCTAGGGTTTTTGGTGCCAAAATGATAGAATAAAGATGATGAAATGTGGATTCATCACACCCACACTTTGCGAGTTTTTAAATGTGGTACTATTTTTAGAGTTGGGGTGTTACAACCTCCCCCAATTTGCAACGTCCTCATTGCGATATGGCACATCATTTATTCTCAATGATAGCGGCGGCTGTACGCTCCGGGTAGCATTTTCCTCCAACCTCTTTGTAGGGAAGGTTCCACCTCTCAGGTAGCCCTTTCAACTATTAGAGGGAACATGACTCCGATACCATTTGTAACGTCTCGAGCTTAGGTCCCCGGTCTGTTATCGAGGAAAACTGACCCTGACAACTCGTTGGGTATGAGCTCAAATGGACCTGTTGGCAACCACCCAAAATACTTAAGCCTAAGTTATCAAATAGTAATCCCTACCACTTATAAACTATACCCACATTTTGTGAGTTTTAGATGTGACACTATGTTTTGGGGGTATGGTGTTACAACACATAGTGCCACATTTAAAACGTACGAAGTGTGGGTGTGGTTTATAAGTGGTGGGGATTATTATTTGATAACTTGAGACTTGAGTATTTTGGGTGGTTGTCAACGCTTCCAATTGGGTCTGAACCCAACAAGTTGTTAGGGCCAATTTTTCTCGATAACGGACCGATGACCTAAGCCCTGGACATTACAAATGGTATCATAGCCAAATTCTCTCTGATAGTGGAAAGGGCCACCTGAGAGATGGAGCCGTCCCTACAAAGAGGTTGTAGGAAATGGTTAACCGGAGCGTGCAACCGCCACTATCACTGGGAATAAGTGATGGACCGTGTCGCAATAAAGACGTTGCGAATATAAGCGGGGGAGGTTGTGACACCCATAACTCCAAAATATAGTGCCACATCTAAAACTCAGGAAGTGTGGGTATGGTTTATAAGTGGTGGGGATTAATATTTGATAACTTGGGCTTAACCATTTTGGGTGGTTGTCAACGGGTCCAATTGGGTCTGAACCCAACAAGTTGTCAGGGCCAGTTTTCTCGATAACAGACCGGGGACCTAAGCCTGGGACGTTACAAATGGTATCATAGCCAAATTCTTTCTGATAGTGGAAAGGGCTACCCGAGACGTGGAGCCGCTCCTACAAAGAGGTTGTAGGAAATGATTACCCGGAACGTGCAACCGCCACTATCGTTGGAAATAAGTGATGAACCATGTCGCAACGAGGACGTTGCGAATATAAGTGGGGGGAGGTTGTAACACCCATAACTCCAAAACATAGTGCCACATCTAAAACTCACGAAGTGTGTGTGGTTTATAAGTTGTGGGGATTACTATTTGATAACTTGAGCTTAACCATTTGGGTGGTTGTCAACGGGTGTAATTGGATCTGAACCCAACAAGTTCTCAGGGTCAGTTTTCTCGATAACGGATAGGGACCTAAGCTCGAGACGTTACAAATAGTATCATAGCGGGTTCCCTCTGATAGTGGAAAGGTCTATATGAAGGGATTTAAGCTGGGAGCGTACAACCACCACTGTCACTGGGAATAAGTGAATGACCATGTCACAATGAGGACGTTGCGAATATAAGTGGGGGAGGCTGTAATACCCACACCTCAAAACACAGTGCTACATCTAAAACTCACGAAGTGTGGGTGTGGTTTATAAGTGGTGGGGATTACTACTTGACAACTTGGGCTTAAGCATTTTAGGTAGTTGTCAAAGGGTCCAATTGAACCTGAACCCAACAAGTTATCAAGGTCAGTTTTTCTCGATAACGGACTGGTGACCTAAGCCTGAGACTTTACATATCAGATGATCATACCAATTGTGATATCTCATTTTATTTTTTCGATAAAAGATTAACAATTCATTCATTAAAAAAAGAGTACCAAAAAGGGGATTAGAGGATCTCTCGATGCGCCTTTGGTTTATGCTTACAGAAAATTCCCACAAAAGTCCGCAAGAGATTTTTCAAGGCATTAAACCAAAATATATCCAAGTAACCTCACAATACCAGCAAAAGCCACACTATCCATTTTTTTGATATGTATGCAGAAGAGAGACCCAATGACCACAGATCACTTCTTTTTGATCAAGTCGCTCTACCAATTCCCCAGGAGTTTACACGTTTGAATGTGTCTTTGCGGGGAATGTATGCGGCTTGACCTCCTCCTCCAAGGTGATCATTGTCCGGACAAAATGTTCGAAGCCGGGCTAGTGAGGCATGCAAGATTACGGGGTCGTGGGAGGAATTATGATGTTTCAAAGGTCGTAGAGGTAATTTCGAAAGATTTCAGGGTCTACTGGGTAAATATCCCAAGAAAATTACATCATCAAAATAAAAGCTTCTCTTGTGGTTTCGTGTCTCTCAAACGCCCTACACCATCTTTATTTCCATATGTGCCACCAAATTATTGTGCATTTCGCCAAAAAAAATGGCAGTATGGGGTCTGATTTCGCTTAAAATGGTGTTGACAAAAAAAGTTGGTCCAATTTAGTTCAAAACCCAGCTGCAAGAAAGTGGATTTTGGTGAAGATGCAAGTGCAGAGAATGTGATCCATTTTTTCAGCCTTCCTTTTGCATAAGTAGCACATGTAAACCCACTCAAGTTCCCTTCTATGGAGATCCTCCCAAGTTTCATATTTTTTTAGGATTTTTACCTTGCAGACCCTATAATCTTTTGCAATTACCGCTACGACCTTTGAAACATCGTAATTCCTCCATAGACCTTGTAAACTTGCTCCGTCTTACCCCACGAACCCTGCCGTTAAATTGACACATCTTGAGTTAACTCGGGTAGGTTAAAATTGAGTTAATCAAACCATATAAAATCTAACGGTTGGATTTTTCTCTCTCATCCCTGTTCCTTCTTCTATCCTCTTTTTCATCTTCCCTTCCCTTCCCCAATCCATCACTGAGACAGAACCTTAAAACACAACAACATCGAGGGCACTTTAACATGGGAGGAGGTTCTCGGCCTGGGAACAGTTCCATCGGTGCACGGGGGGTGGGGGTCAGGAGGCAGTGCGTGAAGGGAAGGATGTTTGCGGGGGTCGAGGGAGGAGGTGACCTGGGCTGGAGGGGGGAGGTTCTCGGCCTGGGAGCAGTTCCATCGGTGCGGCCGGGTTTGTGGGGGGGGGGGGGGTTTCAGCGACGCGCGCGGGAGGGGGAGGGTGCTGCGGCGCGCGGTGCAGGGGTGCAGCGGCGCGGGGGTTGGGGGGGTGTGAGGGTGCAGCGGCGCACCGGGGAGGGGAGGGTGCTGGGCACGGGGCTCGTCGGCGGGGAGCTGTTCATCGGTCGGAGGGGAGAAGAGGGATGGAGGAGTTGTTCGCGGAGGGGGGGGGGGTCGCTGGCGGGGGAGCGACGTAGAGGGATCAACTCCTTTGGGACGATGAGTGGCATTGAATGTAAATTTGATAAACAAATTGGGTATAATATAAATGAACATAACAGAATCGGGTTAATTTTAATGGGTAAATGAATGGGAGTTAACCACAGGGTCTGTAGGGTAAGGGTTAGCAAGATTACGGGGTTGGGGGGGGGGGAGATTACGATGTTTCGAAGGTCGTAGCGGTAATTGCAAAAGATTATAGGGTCTGCCGGGTAAAAATCCCTATTTTTTTTATGAAGAACCAACCATAAGAAGTACGGGACCATTTGCTGGAAGTGTTTTTTCCAAAGTCGAAGGTTAAAATATTAGTCAATCCCTCTGCTGGTAAATAAACTGTAGAGTTGTTTTGTGGAGGGATGATCATCCTATATTTTGAGGGGATTGTTAGCTCATCTTACTTATGGTTTTATTGCAACCCGCTAGTTATTTTTCAGGAAAGCAATATCCCTCCAAAGCCGCAATGACACCATGTTCTGCAAACTCATGAGCCAGTTGCTTGGGGCTCATAGTTTGGCAATAGCTTCTGCACATGAAGCATTTTTATTTTGCACATAATTACAAAGCTCCCGAAATCGATATTTTAAGAAGGAAAAACCATCAATACGATCGAGCCTAAAGAGTGAATCTCACCCATTATTTTATCTTTTTGTACGAGGCATCCTTAACAGTTTTGGAATCCACATTTGCAACCTTCCAAATCAAGGAATCCTTACGGTTAGAGTTTATGGTCAGATGCATAGGTTTGTTTCGGAAGTACATCGATTTAATAAAGTTTTAAGACAGAGGTTTTTTCCCTTGTCTAGTAAGAAAAAAGTTTTTTGAGAGCATTGCTTCATCAAACCTAGATAGGTTTAAGATTCCACCCATCGTTATTTTTGGGTTAACTGATCTTGTCCCAAGCAACCATATGTATATTTTTACTTCCTTATTTCCATTTTAGAGAAAATCACACCGAATCTTGTCAATCTTATTTATGATATTTTTTAAGGATTTTTTACTGATGACGGCAGATGAAAAGCTAGGTGAGTCAAAGTGAAATTTAGGAGGGTCACCCGACCATGAAGGGAAAGAAGTCTGGCCTTCCAACCGCTAAAATTAGACGTGAATTTATCAATTAATAGTTGTCATCCATTCTGATGAGGTATTTACTTGTGATAGGGAATTAAGATAATTTATTAGAAAACTTCTTTCTTTCCAATGAAGCGGATTTTTGATGAGAATGTTTTCTTATGTGCTTAGATGTATATTGTAAAGTAGAATTTTCCTTATTCATCTGCACCCCTAGGATGGAGTGAAAAATAAAAAGCGTGGCTTCAAGATTTTTTTAGCTCTTCGGTCTCATACTTGACGAAGGTGAGGAGGTCGTAAGAGAATTAGACATTTGTGATCTCTCTTTCAAGCTCTAGAAAGTAGAAGCCATGAATAAGACCAAGATTTGATACATTTTGTAGCATTAGATTAAGAATATTTATGGAATTTATGAAGAGAAGGGGTGAGAGCGAGACTCCTTGCCTAATGCCTCGTTGAGGTGAAAAGAAACCCGAGGAGTTCCCATTTAATAACAATGAGCCAAAAGATGAACTTGGGTGGGCATCCCGAAGCTTGGAGGGATCAAATAAGAAAATCCCACCTGATCATATCAAAGGCTTTACAAAAGTCTACCTTAAGCACAATCCCATTTTCCCCAATTTTGGACCAATTGTTTATAATTTCCGAGGTGAATGCAAGGCATTCGTGAGCTACTTTGTTTTTGAAGAAGGCACATTGGGATGGGGAATGAGCTCATTTAGTTTAGGAGTCCATCATAAAGCCATACTCTTGATATAATCCGCATCAGAAAGTTTACAAGGCTAATTGGCCTATAGTTTGAGATATGCTCCCTATCTTCATTTTTGTAGATGAGCGGTATAATGAAATTGTTTATATATTCCAAATGACTCAGGTCATCAAGATTTTCCCAGATGTAATTTAGCATGTCCATAAAGTCACTTTCGATTGTGGAAAATAAGCGATAAAAACTCTGCTATAAAACCAACTGAAACAGGAGCTTTGTGTGGTTTAAATATTCTGAAACTCTTTATTACTCCGCCATCCTTCACCAACCAAACAAATAAAGAGAATATATCATATTATTCCTTATTATACATTCGTCATTATCCATCACTCCTACAAGCGATATTAAAGGAAGAGATTTACTGAGATATCAAAGGAAGAGATTTACTTAAAATATAATTTTACTTTATTTTCTGAAAAGAAGTAAAACTGAGTACGTTGTAAATTATATCAAAATTTAGAGTGATTATATAAACACACTATATGCATAATTTACGATGTCTTCAACCAAACCCAAAAGCCAAGTAACTTAAAACAATCGAGTGATTTTTAGTAATTTCTACACACATAACCTATTATAATTTCAGATTTAGGCACTGAACTCTCCATAATTGTGAATTACATGGAAAATCATTATTAGTTGTTTATGCATGCTCCTACGTCAGTATAATCCAATAATCCAACTATTTTGTATGGTTAATCTAACATGACTAAATATGATGGTAGGTATATGATGAATCCATGATTCATTAACATTTCTGTCGCATTTTATTTAAAATCCTTAACAAATATATGTAAATATTCATTAATTTTCATCTTTTAAAATTCTCATTCATGAATAAAAATACACTTTTAGGCATCAAAAACATGTAAATAAATAAAGGAATAAAAATAAAGAAAAGAAAAGAACGCATATTGTAAATATGTATATACATACAATATGACTCAGAAAATATAAATATAGCTGAAAGATATATTTATAACTTCAACTTCGAGACCAAGTCAGCATGGAATGGCCGATAAATAAACAAGTAAGGGGAGATAATGAAATAAAATCATAAAAATAATTAAAGAGACACTCCACACACTCTACATTATTTATCAAATAAATAGCAAATCTTCATTGATTATTAATTAATTCACATGAATATATTTTTCACCAAACTCTTTTCCTAATTATTTCTAAAAATGTATATAAAAATATAAAAATAAGTTAAAAATATTATCTTGTATATATGCCAAGAAATCCATCTTTTAATTTGTCAAATTCTCAACTTCCGAACATCATAACTTTCTCATATGAACTCCAATTTCACTACTCATCTGTAAAGTTAATAAAATAAAATTCTCTAATTAATAGAGGTGATTTCATTAAAATCGGAGCCCGTTAGCAAAAAAGTCGGTTTTGAGACCTAATGACAACGGGGTTTCTGGACTATTTATTTTATTTAGACAACATTATTTATAGGTTTATTATTTTTATAATTTCTAATTATTTTTAAGATTTTGTATTTTCATCATGATTTATTTCAAAATTTTCAGAGCTTATTTATTATTTTAATAAAATCCAAAAATGTTAATTTATAGATGAAATTGAACTATATGACTTATAGCTATATTTATTAATATATCTAAACTAAATTATTAAAATCCACAAAAATTCATAAAGGCATTATTTATTATTCTAATAATTAAGAAAATAGGAAATTGATATATACTTAATTATTTATTGAATTATAAATTTAAAACCTATTTAATAAGTATTATTTATATCTATTTATTGATATAATATTTATATTTCAAATAATATTTATTATTTACAATATTAATTATACTATATTTTAGACAATTTAATTCTCTTTATTTTTTGATTTTATACCTATTTAAAATAACGATATTTATTATTTATTATCTAATTTATACTGAATTTTCAACATCTGGCCAACCAGGTGTTGACACTGTCAGCACATGGTTCTTCTTGTCCAAGAAGCCGGTGCTGCATTCTGTTCAACCGGTCGTTCTTCAACAAATTCTCCCGCTCCATTTCTAACTTCTCTGATCGATCCAGACCCTCCAATATCTTCCCCTAACTACCTTCATTCACGCCGACCCTTAGATCCACCTTAGATCCTTGACAATTCATTTATAAAAGCCCTTAAATCTGGCGCATTCGGATAGAACTCTCCAACTAACTTGATCCCCCCAGTTCCAGTGGTCGACTCTCTCCCTTCCAAGCCTCATCCGGCCATTTGAGGTGGTGATAGCACCTAGGAGAAGCCCAGCGTGGAAGAAGAATGTCAGAGGAGAAGTTCTAGGGCGACCACTCGCCTTACATCGCAGCCCAACGCCGCGTCAAGCTCTGGGAAGGATCGATCGTCGAGTTGTTATTCGAGGTAATACACCTCTCTAGTCCCAGATCTATTCCTCCACCTTCACTATTTTCTTTCTCGAAATATGTGCCGTGATTAGGGTAGATAATTGCATAATTAGGTTGGTTAATCATAGTGCTTAGATGCCCATCCAATTCATCTCTCAGATTCGGTTCGATATCAAATAAACTCGCACCTCATTCTTCGCTATTTCTCACGCCTTTTTTCACTACTTGTGGACACTTCATCTTTAACTTGCAAAATCATTAATCTTTTGGCCGATTCTTGAGTGAATCGAGCACCCAAATTAGTACTTGCAGGTATATCTTTTATCTGGAGCGACCTCAGAGCATTTGGAGCTTCCTAATGCAAAGACATTCACAATCAAAGAAGGTGTATCAACACTTATCAGTTCCAGGACCAGTCGGACTGTCAACTTCATCAACGGAGAACCTCCGCCTTCTGCCCCCTATGGAGGAGCACCACTGTGGGCGAGCTCGAGGGGTGAATGCGTCACCTCTCTGGCCCCGTCGAAGGCCCAAGCGTCGAAGCTTTCGTCGGAAACAATTCGGAGAAGGGGACACCATGGTCAGTTGCACGCAAGATAGCAAGAACATGAAGAACGCCAGGCGCAACAGGTAGATGACATGTGTCCCATCATCGATGGCTTAGATCACATCCTGACTTCTAATCCTGGCTGTTCAGAGCGAAATGGTGGAAAGATTGCGCAATAAACCCAGCAAGTTCCAGATTTTCAGAGTGCTCCAGCATATTTCCAGAAATTGCATTTAGGTCCCCGCATAGGAACCTAAATGTAATTCCTTTAGTTTTCTTTTCATTTCAGTCCTCATTGGGACCTTTTTGTAATAAAACAATAAAATTTTCTTTTCATTTATGCCCCTGACTTGTAGGGGCTGTTTGGACCTTTATTTTTCCGTATTTTTCCGCGATTTTTTTAAGGTAGCCTGATAACTACCCGATACACTTTTCCATTATTTTCAAGATTCTTTGTCGCTTCGTTGTGTCTTTTCGAATTTTGTCATTTCGAGTTAGTTTTGAGCCGGATTTCTTTTTAATTTCTTTTTTTGTAAAATCAAGAATAAAGAGGATTTTTCTGAAATTTCTTCCTTGTCTCAAAAAACTGCAGTTTTAATATTCTGCCTCCTTAAGTTCGATCTAGGCACACTCACTTGGTAAAATAATTAGTGAACGATAAAATATGAGAAGAAGTCTCTTTATTTGATTCTCTCTCTCTCTCTCTCTCCTATTTTATCGTAAATTTTTATTTGATCAACATGGTTCCCTCTCTACGGCTTTCTTCTCTACAACGACATCTTAACCGCATGTCGGAACCGCATTATCAAAATGATGCATATATTGTATAAATACTTTTGTCCATAACTCGTACTTTGATGCATTTTATATATCTACAAAATCCATAAAAGTGGGTGAGGGTTAATTTAAAATCCGTCTAGTTATTTATGTATTTACTTATAAAATTCTTGTAAATAAGTAAAATATGTTTAAAATCTTTATCTAAAATTTTTAATTTAAGATATGTATTTAAAATATGTATAATACTTATTTAAAATCCTATCAATTATAATATGTGTAAAAATCATTTCATCCTTGTAAAATTCTCTGTATATAAAATTTGTAAAATACATTTGATATTTAATTCATATAAAATAGATCTTGCAAAATTCTTGTACAAATACTGGTTTATAAAATTCAGAAAAGCCATAAAAAATACAAAGTCCTAAAATCCAAATGCACTTTTATGCATCAAAAATATGTAAATAAATAAAGGAATAAAAATTTAAAAAAATAAAAGAAGGCAGATTGTAAATATGTATATATGTACAATATGACTCATAATATATATATATATATATATATATATAGCTGAAAGATATATTTATAGCTTAACCCCCGATACCAAGTCAACATGGATTAGTTGACAAACAAACAAGTAGAGGGAGATAAGGAAGGAAAATCATAAAAATAATTAAAGAGACACTCCACACACTCTTTATTATTTATCAAATAAATAACAAATCTTCATTGATTTTTAATTAATTCACATGAACATATTTTTCACCAAACTCTTTTCCCTAATTATTTCTAAAAATGTATATAAAAATATAAAAATAAGTTAAAAATATTATCTTGTATATGCCAAGAAATCCATCTTTTAATTTGTCAAATTATCAACTTCTGAACATCATAACTTTCTCAAACGAACTCTAATTTCACTTTGCTCACCTTTAAAGTTTATAAAATAAATTTCTCTAATTAATGGAGTGATTTCATTAAAATCGGAGTCTGTTTGTAAAAAGTTGGTTTTGGGACCGACTGACAACAAGGTTTCTAGGCTATTTATTTTATTTAGAACATATTATTTATAGGTTTATTAATTTTATAATTTCTAATTATTTTCATGATCTTGTATTTTCATCATGATTTATTTCAGAATTTTTGGAGATATTATAATAAAACCAAAACCCTAATTTATAGATGGAATTGAACTATATGACTTATACTTGTATTTATTAATATATCTAAACTAAATTATTAAAATCCATAAAAATTCACAAAAGGCATTATTTATTATTCTAATAATAAAGAAAATATAACATTAATATATAACTAATTATTTATTGAATTAAAAATTCAAAACCTATTTAGTAAGTATTATTTATATCTATTTATTAATGTAATATTTATATTTCCAATAATATTTATTATTTACAATTAATTACACCATAATTTAAATAATTTAAATATCTTTTTTTTCATTTTTATACCTATTTAAAATAATGATATTTATTATTTATTATCTAATTTATACTGAATTTTCAACATCTGGCCAACCAGGTTCTGACACATGTCAGCACTTGGTTCTTCTTCTCCAAGAAGACAATGCAGCATTCTGTTCAACCGCCCGTTCTTCAACAACTTCTCCCGCTCCATTTCTAACTTCTTTGATCGACCCAAACCCTCCATTATCTTCCCCTAACTACCTTCATTCACGCCGACCCTTAGATCCACCTTAGATCCTTGACATTTCATCTATAAAAGCCCTTAAATCTGGCACATTCGGATAGAACTCTCCAACTAACTTGAACCCCCCCAGTTCCAGTGGCCGACTCTCTCCCTTCCTAGCCTCGTCCCAACCATCTGAGGTGGTGACAACTCCTAGGAGAAGCCCAGCATGGAAGAAGAACGTCGGAGGAGAAGCTCCAGGAGACCACTCGCCTTGCATCGCAGCCCAGCGCCGCGTCAAGCTTCGGGAAGGATCGACCGTTGAGCTCTTATCCGGGGTAATACACCTCTCTAGTTCCAGATCTATTCCTCCACCTTCACTATTTTCTTTCTCGAAATATGTGCCGTGATTAGGGTAGATAATTGCAAAATTAGGTTGGTTAATCATAGTGTTTAGAAGTCCATCCAATTCATCTCTCAGATCCGGTTCGATATCAAATAAACTCGCACCTCGTTCTTCGCTATTTCTCACGCCTTTCTTCACTACTTCTGGACACTTCATCTTTAACTTGCAAAATCATTAATCTTTTGGCCGATTCTTGAGTGAATCGAGCACCCAAATTACTACTTGCAGGTGTATCTTTCATCTGGAGCAACCTCAGAGCATTTGGAGCTTCCTAACGCAAAGACATTCACAATCAAAGAAGGTGTATCAACACTTATCAGTTCCAGGACCAGCCGGACTATCAACTTCATCGACAGAGAACCGCTGGCTTCTGCAACCTACGGAGGAGCACCACTGAGGGCGAGCTCGAGGCGTGAAGGCGTCACCTCTCTGGCCCCGTCGGAGGCCCAAGCGTCGAAGTTTTTGTTGGAAACAATTCGGAGAAGGGGACACCGTGGTTAGCTGCACGCAAGATAGCAAGAACATGAAGAACGCCAGACGCTACAGTTAGATGACACGTGTCCCATCAACGATGGCTCAGATCGCATCGTAACTTCTAATCCTGGCCGTTCAGAGCGAAACGGTGGAAAAATTGCGCAATAAACCCAACAAGTTCCAGATTTTCAGACGCGCTCCAGCATATTTCCAGAAATTGCATTTAGATCCCCATGCAGGGACCTAAATGTAATTCCTTTAGTTTTCTTTTCATTTCAGTCCCCACAAGGACCTTTTTGTAATAAAATAATAAACTTTTTTTGCAGTTATACCCATGGCTTGTAGGGGCTGTTTGGACCTTTATTTTTCCCTATTTTCCGTGATTTTTTTAGAGTAGCCTGATAACTACCCGAGATACTTTTCTATTATTTTTTCAAGATTCTTCGTCGCTTCATTGTGCTGTTTTGAATTTTGTCATTTCGAGTTAGTTTTGAGCCAGATTTCTTTTCAATTTCTTTCTTTGTAAAATCAAGAATAAAGAGGATTTTTCTGGAATTTCTTCCTTGTCTCAAAAAACTGCAGTTTTCAAATTTTGCCTCCTTGAGTTCGACCCAGGCACACTCACCCGGTAGAATAATCAGTGAATGATAAAATTGGAGAAGAAGTCGTTTTATCTGATTCTCTCTCTTTCTCTCTCCTATTTTATCGTAATTTTTTGTTTGATCAACGCGGTTCCCTCTCTACGGCTTTCTTCTCTACACCAACATCTTAACCGCAGGTCGGAACTACGTTATCAAAATAGCGCCGTCGCCGGGGAGGCGCTATTTCTACATCGGTTTTTGATTCGATTTTCTTGAAATTCTTTTTATTTTTGATTTTACAAGTTTTCACGATTTTCTCTCTTTTGCAATTTTCTATTGTTTTTTGATTTATGGCTTTCTCTTCAGCTTTTATGTTTTCATGTTTTCTTGAATTTTTGTTTACAGTTTTTTCGTATATTTCTTCTAACTGATCTTTGTAGGGCCTGCAGGTTCAATCGGCTTCCTCGGAAGCTGAAGCAGTTGAAAGTGTAGAGACCGATTTTTTCCGTTGCTAAGGGCATGATTAGTTAGAGCCTCTGTTGTAATTTTCTATTATTTTTGTAAAAAAAGAAAAAGAAAAAAAGAAAAGGAAAAAAAAGAAAAAGGGGCACTTGCTCGTGTTTTTGTGTTTTGTAAAAAGGGGCCCTATAAGGGCATCCCGACTTGTACCTCCCCTCCCTTATTTTTCTCTGCGTCTGATTCACCGAGTGCTGTGCAATCGGGGGATCAGGGCACCCACTGCGATTTTTCTTGTATTGCCGGTTTTCCACGATTTTTCACGAGGCTAGGTGCATGCTTAGGTGTTTTTCATTTTTTTTCTATCTGATTGTGCCTTTTTTATTATTTTATTTTTGTTCTACCCCAAATCCCTCTACCCCTAGCACCTCCTCATCCCCTGACAATCGTCGCCATCTCCCCCAGCCTCCTCAGCTGCAACCAGCCTAGCACCTCCCTTCTCCCCCATATGGACTTCCCTTCTCCCCATAGGACATCCCTTCCCTTCCTCTACCTCCTCCTCCACTCCCTCTCGTTCTTCCTCTTCCATTGCTCCCTCAATCTCCTCGCCCTCTTCCTCCCCTCTCTCCCATGCCCATCTCGTTGGCCTCACATACTCCATCTACGTCCCTTTCCCCTACGCCATAATACATCTCAATGCTTGGACCACCTCTATTCCCCCACTTCCCGCTCCCATCCTCCGAGGATACGTTCCGTCGATGCTGCCATCACCTTAAGCGCTCCTCCGAGTTTTGCCTCACCCTCCTTCGTCGTTCCTATGGCATCTCCTCCTCCCTCGGCATGGAGAAGGATCAAGCCAAAAGCATCGACAAAGTAGAGGAACGAGAAGAGGAAGAGGGAGGAGAGTGCGATGGTGTCCGTAGTGGCACTAAAGGGAGAGAAGTACATGAAGGGGTACGGGTTTGCAAGGAAGCCATGGAGAGATGGAGGGAGGAGAAAGGAGGAGGGGCATATATGTTAATTTGGAACTTAAATGTTAATGTTCTAAATTTCCCATCTCAAAGTTAACAACAACATTGGATTGAAGTTAACATAGGATTATCCCATGTAATGATTAACAACTATTAAGTGTTCTCCATGTAGTTTGTAGTTATGGATAATCCAAGGCGTAAATATGAAGTTATACATAATTATGCATGTCAAAAGTCCTTTTCGAGGGAATATCAATCAAATTTCTATCTGAATAATTTTGATCGGGCAATTATGATATTTTAAGTCCTCTTCTTAGGAAGAACTAGGGTATTTTTAATAAAATATAAAAACATTAGGATAGATATATGTAGTTGAGATATCTCCATCGAAAGATTAAGATTAACATCGAGTAATCACAAAAGATAAAATTCACCAAGATTATATCAAATCTGGTACAAAAAGTAACTAATATCACATGCTTCATGTAAATTCCTATTTGCGCAGGCTTGAAAATTAACCACCACATTGTAAGTTTTTCAAACTGTACATTTAAAACATTGAATTAAATACTGTACAAATATGTATATTTGTATATGTACGAGATATCCCTCCCAAAACATATAAATTAAGTTCAATAAATCAGTTAATAGTGGCGTTAGTTATAAGGAAAAATAATTAGAAGAATAAATCTTGCAATTTCTCAAATGATATATTTTAAGAATACGATTATAGTTTTGTTTTGTTGGAGAAAAATATTATTAGTATTGGGACCAACTAAAATATCATGATTAGCATAGTAATTTTGCGATTCCATATCGGAAAGTTTTCTTTATTTCCGATAGGAATATACTGAAAGTATAACGATGAAGGAAATACTTTTATTAACATAATCTTTCAATTCATAATTATATTTTAAAAAGTAAAAAGCATGAAATCAGATGATAATATTACAGTTTGTGTGACCAAGTAAATATATTTAATCGGCAACAATACCGTAGTTTCACAAATTTATTTTTAAGGAATTTTATCGCTTACACCCTTCTTAGCTTACACATTATCAATTATGCCTCTCTTTTTTTCAATGTCAGTTGTGTGCCTGATTCCTTAGAAAATTCACGGTCCTGCCTTTCCGTTAAGATAAAGTAAAGGCATATATAATCGATATTACTTTTTGGAACATCAATAATGCCCCTACTTACCTTAATGGAATGACAGAATTGTGAATTTTTAATTAAGTCTAGAGCATAGCTGATATTAAAAAAAAGAGTACAACTAATAATGTGGAAGTTAATAAGGGAACATATGATAAAAAAACCCTTGTTTTAATTGGAGTGAGAAATAAATGAATAGTTTTATCCAGGATATCTTTGCAATTCATGGTTTAGTTTAAAACAAAGCAAAAAAGAAATGTTTTTGTAAGGTTTAAATAAAAAATATTTTTTGTATTCCTAAATTACTTCTTTGTGTTCAGTACAATTCTTGCCCTGAATTAACCCTAAAAAGGTACCAATAAAGCATCAAACCTTATAAAGTCTAATTGCATCTTTCTGTTATGCAACTTATACTTGCGCATGTACTACGAAGGATCATTATTAATAAATAAATCATACTTATCAATTTAATTGCAATGAGCAAATAATAACACAAATCTCATACATAAAAATTAGGCATATTAGGTGTTGAAATCAGATAGTGAGATTCAAAACGGTATCTCGAAGAAGCAGTTGCATTCATTTCGACAACTCGAGTAAAAAATGCCATTATTCAACTGTATGAGTAGGCAGATAATAGAAAGCTAATGCAGCTATACTACACGTTATTTCTAGCGTTAAAACAAGATATATTTGTAATTATTATGGTTTGAATTACGATTAAATTGATATTTATTAAAAAGGATGACGCGATTGTATTTATGCGCAACATTAAATTTTACTGAATTCATTTCAATGTTACGGTGGCAGACGTTACCATTTGAAGGATGGAGGTCTAAATTTTTTCTCCATGTATTTACATACTAAAAAACCATTATAAGCAATATCCATTTAAGAAAAACCAGAGAAAGGAATTGTCTAACAAGCGAGGCAAAAAATTATCACATTCGCTGTTCGATCTTCGACACTGTCACTCTCCTCTCCTCTCCTCATCACAGCATAAGGCCCAACCTTCCGTCTCAAAAATCCTCACCACACGATGAAAAATCCAATCTTTCGTCGATTTTCGACCTCCCTCGATCATTTCCGCAAGAACCCTAATCTCAATCCCCCTCAAAATCCCACCTTTCTCCCGATTCCCCACCGCTCGATCCCCCATCCCGTGGGCCAAGACCTCGACTTCGTCACGGTAGCATACAGCCATCTGATCAACAGCGAATGGCCTCGCCTCGATTCCATGATCCCCGGCCTCAATCCCTTCAGAATCAAGCACATCCTTCTCAGGATCAAGAAAGACCCCGTCCTTTCTCTCGAATTCTTCGATTGGGTTCGCCGCCAGAAGAGCTCATCAATCGACTTGGAGACGCAGACTTTGATCTTGCACATATCCACAAAGGCCAAAAGATTCGATTTTGCGGAGACCCTCTTGAGAGAAGCGGTGATTCCTAGAGCACGGAAGGCGGGTGAGGACATATTCGATCTGCTTCTTTATTCATATCGTCTCTGCGACTCGTCCCCGCGGATTTTCGACTGCGTGTTTAAAGTCTATGCTCGAATGAGGAAGTTCAGAAGTGCCACAGAGATGTTCTGTAGAATGCGGGATTTCGGGTTCTTCCCTAAGGTGAAATCGTGCAATGTGTACATGAGCTCGCTGCTGAAGTTTGGTCGGACGGATGTGATCGCCTTGTTCTACAGGGAGATGAGGAGATGCCGGATCACTCCGAATGTTTACACTCTCAACATGGTCATGAGCTCACTGATTAATTCAGGGAAGTTGGAGAAGGCTATGAGTTTGTTTGAAGAGATGGAGGGAATGGGGATCGGTCCCGTCATCTCGACTTTCAACACGGTGATTGCGGGGAACTGTAAGAATGGGCTGTTAGGATTTGCTGTCAAGCTGAAGAATGCAATGAGGGATAGAGGTTTGCAGCCCAATGTGATCACATATAACACTCTCATCAGCGGGTTTTGTAAAGAGCGTAAGATCCATGATGCCAACAAGATGTTCAATGAGATGAAAGCCGCAAACATCCAACCGAATACAATTACATATGCGACTCTGATAAATGGGTACTGCCTGATGGGGAATAACGACATGGCTTCGATGGTTCACGAGGAGATGCTCAAGGACAATGTCAAGGCCGATATTCTCACTTATAATGCTCTGATCAGGGGTCTGTGTGATGAGGGGAAGACGAGGAAGGCAACCCATCTTGTTAAAGAGCTTGATAAACTGAATATATCACCAAACTTTTGGACTTTCTTTGCATTGATGAATGGCCAGTGCAAGAGACAGAATTCTGAGAGAGCATTTCAGATTTATGAGGTCATGAAGAAGTGCAGATTTCTTCCAAATAACGAGACATATAAAATGTTAATTTCTATATTTTGTAAGAACAAGGATTTTGAAGGAGCACTAGAGATAGTGAAAGAAATGTTGGATGCCTGGATGGTTCCTGATCATGGTTTGCTGGTTGAACTGTTTGGGTGCCTTTCTAGGTCAGGAAAATCTCAATTGGCTGCAGATTTAATCTCAGCTTACAGTGGGAGAGAATTTCTTCATCAGTGCCTAGTTGATAGTCAGATTTCAGCTAGTCCATCTATTAACAAAAGAATGTGTTCCGGTGAAAGCTGAGAATCAGCATGTTGTTCAGTGAAATCTTAAATGGTCCTAAGATTCCTCGGGGCCATTTTCCTAATGTCGTGGATAGGTCGAAAAGATGACACCAAACATTCCTTGATCTCGCAGTTCATGTTACTATATCTGGCCAGATTATCGGTGTCAAAGAAAGCTGCCGGACCACGTCTCTGCATCTAAGCTGGAGCTCATAGGAATACCTATTTTTCAGAGGACATGCCCACTCTTGCAGTTCCATGCATTTTCTTGGACAGTTTCCCTATTCTTACGAAACTTATCTTAGTGCGGGGCTTCTTTAATCAATTTTCATCCAACCAGTATAGCCATTCTTTTTGCTCTTTTATTATAATGGGAGCTTTGTCGACTGAGCTGTCCTTGAGTTGTCGTAATGTGTTCTGAGGATCAACACCTGTATATGCCTGCCTTGGGAGATATATACATGTTGAGGACAAGGTTACCGTACTACAGTCTTGTGAAGACAATAGCTAGAATCTTGTTACAGATGCACGGAACAATTTATTTAAAATTTGTGTCATTTGGATTCATTAATCTCCCTATCTAGACTGAATTAGGCTGAAAATACGCGTGGACCATCTTTCTTTCATTGACGGATCTTGCTGCTAATTTTCATGCTTCAGTGGTGAGTACTACTAGCTTTCCACCAGTGACCACGGTAATTGTCCGGGAGTTGTGCTCAATTGCCAGTTCTAGGTGGATAAAGTCTCGATTCATCACATACACATGGAGATGCACATGTTCACGCACGTGCACACACATACAAACAGACACAAACACACACCTACATAAGCTTGATTTTTGCTCTTGCATCACCACCCCCTTTATTCTTGACATCTTCATCTTAAGGTGGTAACACATGCGTTAGTGGATGAAATCATGAACTATAGCAACATTGCCTACATCATTTTAGTACTCCTGAGGAACTCACCCTCAAACTTCAACCTCCTTGCGTCCTCAATCACCCTACCTGCATTGTCCTTCATTCTCCTCTTCGCTTTCTCCTCTCCTCTCCTCTTCTCCATCCACCATAACTTCGTTTAAACTCTACGGGTATATACTAATAGTTGTAACTAAGTCTATATGTGTGGTAGATGGAATCATGCAACTTGCTTGATTTCTGCTCTTGTATCACCACCCTCTTTATCCTTGACATCTTAAGGTGGGTAACATGTGCTTTAGTGGAGGCCTCATCAACTCGCAACATTGCCTACATCATTTCAATACTCATTAGGAACTCATCCTCAAATTTCGACCTTTTCTTGTCCTCAGCCACCCTATGATCATTCTCCTTAATTCTCCTCTACCCTTGGAGGGAGAACTGTGGATTTTGTAAGAAGTCAGGGGCACAACTAATACTACAAAAAGGAAGAGGTATAAGTGATATTGCATAAGTTAAAAAGTGTACAAGTGATAAAATTCCTAATAATTATACATAATACTGTTGGTAACATTGTTTGATCCTAAATTTTTTATATGGTTATTGGGTTTTGTTTGGATGTGAAGGTTTTGATTTTTTTAAATATGTTAGTCTTATGTTATTATATTTATAGTTTTTGTTGACACAACAAATTAATATAGATAGATTTTTTATTCTATAATTTTACAGTTGTATAAAAAACAATAATAAATGGGGCAATGATTAAATTTTTTTTTACGTGTGACACACTAAGGTCTCGTTTGTTATGCGGGAATAGAGGGGAGAATGGAATCACCATTCCTCTATCGATTTCATTCGTGTGTTTGTTAGATCATATTAAGGTAAGAATAACGATTAGTATGGAAATCGAATTCCCTCATACATGAGAATTGCCATTCCTAGGTGTTGGGAACCAATTCTCCGTATAAATTGAATTGTGGAAAAATAATCAAAGTCGATAGGCGGATCCTACACGATATATCAACTATGAGATAGTATCTCAATCACAGAAAAAACAACCACAGATGCACGGAAAATTTTTAACATGAAAAAATATCAATGTGGGGGAAAACCACGGGGTTGATTGCAATCCAAAGTCAAGCACTATAATCGCAGTAATCTCCCATGTGGGGCTTACAAAAGGCCGACCCTCAATACGGTGCTACAAATCACCAAACAATGGAGAATAATAAAGAGGAGAAATATCATCCAATGATAAATCCGTCGTCAAACTGCAGGGAAGAATGCTGGAGAAGAATTGCTCCAAAGGTTACTCCCTCCGAACTCCGCGGTAACCACGAACTTTCTTTCTCCTTCCATCTCTTATTTCTTTCTTGTGCTAGGAGAGCTTGTGTTGAAATGATCCTGGTATGCACCCCTACCCCCTATTTATACTCTATGAAGATGAGCAAATAAGGAAACATATACTCCCACTTCTAATAAGATTAGGAAAAGATGACTCCTAATCCTAAAAGGTAATTGATTTTTCCTTTTCCAAATAGGACTACCATTGTCCTATATATATATATATATATGGACTATGTTCCCACAAAAAGAGGAACCCATCCAACAAATCTCCCCCTCACCGATGATGTGGGAACTGCTCTAAACCTGCGAGGGAGCAGCATCTCTCGAACCTTCCAAGCATCAGAGTCTTTTCCATCATATCAACACCGTTGTCATTTGTATGGATTTTGTCAAGTACAAGCTGCTTCAGTTCTAACACATTATGCATCCAATGATATCTGACATCGATGTAATTTAATCTTACATGGTTCCATGTAGAGTTCTTGCTAAGGTGAATAGCATCTGACTATCACAATAAAACATGTACTTGTTCTGATGAAAATCAAGTTCCTACATGAACTTCTTCATCCACAGCAACTCCTTGCACGCCTCTTTATCTGCAATGAACTTAGCCTCTGTAGTGGATAAAGCAACACACTTCTGGAGACAAGAGTGTCAAGAAATTGCACCACCTGCAAAGGACATCATGTAACCTGATATGGATCTTCTCCTATCAATGTCATATGCCATGTCTGAATCTGTGTATCCAAGAAGAATAGACTTCTCTGCTCCAAAGTAAAGAGATTAACTGCTAGTACCTCGAAGATATCTCAAGATCCATTTAACTGCTTCCCAATGCTATTTTCCTGGATTTGAGATAAACATACTAACAACTCCAACTACACGAGCAATATCTGGATTTGAGAGGGAACTCTTTCCATATCTTTCTTTTCTACGTTGTTCTGTGAGATATCTTTGGAACTTAACTTGAAATGCGCTCCAGAGGGGTGCTAACTGGCTTTTCCTTCTCCATATGAAATCTTTGAAGTACCTTCTCAATGTACTTCTCTTGTGAAAAATGAAGTTTTATTTCTCTCCTGTCTTGAGTGATCTTCATGCCCAGTATTTGACTTGCATGCCCCAAGTCATTCATAGCAAAGGACTTGCTCAAATATTTCTTCAAGAAAGAAATTCTCTCTCCATTCTTGCCTACAATCAACATGTCATCAACATAAAGCAACAATATGATGAAGTCATCATCTAAGAATTTCTTCACGAATACACAATGATCTGAAGTGGTCTTGGAGTAATCATGCTCCCTCATGAACGAGTCAAACTTCTTGTACTACTGCCTGGATGCTTGCTTCAAGCCATATAGATTCTTCTTCAGTCTGCAAACATAGTTTTCATTGCCTTTGCCTCTAGTTTCAACATGTAAATTTCCTTCTCAAGGTCACCATGGAGGAAAGCTGCCTTCACATCCATCTGTTCAACCTCCAAATCAAGACTACCTGCCAGCTGAGAACCACCTTGATAGAAGACATCTTCACCACAGGAGAAAAGATCTCCTCAAAGTCAACTTCCTTCCTTTGGTTAAAACCTCTCACAACCAGCCTAGCTTTGTACCTTGTATTTGTAGAGTATTCATTATGTTTCACTCTATAAACCCACTTGTTTCTCAATGCCCTCTTGTCTTTGGGCAACTTGACAAGCTCGAAGGTATGATTGTCATGAAGAGACTCAATTTCCTCTTTCATAGCTTCTACCTATTTATCCTTGTTTGCATCTTGCAGGGCTTCTTCATACCATTCAGGCTCACCACTATCTGTTAACAAAATGCACTCATGTGTAAAATATCTGGTGGAGGGTCGCCTCTCCCTCACGGATTTCTGTGGTTTGAGAGCTTTGGAAGAAGAAGAGCTCTCATCATCCTTTCCACCATCATCTTCATCATCATCAGGAGTGAAGATCTGTGGTACATCCTCCTCATGTCTCGCATATGGTAGTTATTCATATGCATTATCTAGCACCGCATGTGGAGCCCTCTACAAAGGGACTGACTCCATATCATCTGGCTGATAGCTATTCGAAGGAGAGTCCTTAGCAGCATTCTAGATGTCCTCAATGGTTTGATCTTCAAAGATCATATCCATGCTTCTCACCAACTTCTTATCAACCGGATCATACAACCTGTAGCCAAGCTCATCTTGTCCATATCCCAAGAAGATGTGCTGCTTTATCTTTGCGTCCAACTTAGACCTTTCACCTTTCGGAACATGCACAAATGCATGACATCTAAAGACTCGTAAATGGTTATATGGGACATTCTTTACATGCCAAACCCTATCGGGAACATCACCATCCAAGGGTACATGTGGATATAGATTAATAACATGAACAACAATATAAAGTGCTTTACACCAAAAAGAGTTAGGCAACTTAGCTTTAAAAAGGAGATATCTGACTCTCTCCATTAAGATCCTGTTTTCTCTCTGCTATCCCATTCAATTGTGCCGTCTTGGGTGGAGTCTTCTGGTGTCTGATACCATGAGATCTGAACTACTCATCAAATGTCTTAATATACTCTCCACCATTGTCATTGTAGATGCACTTAAGTTTCTTCCTAGATTGTCTTTCCACTAACGCATAAAAGCTTTGAAAACATCGAGGACTTGGTCCTTCCTCTTTAAGGTGCATACCCAAACTTTTTTGGAGAAATCATCAATGAATGTAACAAAATAAAGTGCACCACCAAGAGAACTTACTTTCAACGGAACACAAACATCTATGTGAACAAGCTCCAATGGTTGCATCTTCCTAGATGGTGGATGACTCTTAAAGGAGACTCTCGTCTGCTTCCCAACCAAGCAGTGTGTGCATCTGTAGTTTCTCTTTATTGACATATGTCAGTATATTCTTCCTCACCAAACACTGCAGCTCCTTCTCACTCATGTGCCCCAATCATCGATGCCACAACTCAATGCATTTTGCATCTCTAGTCACATATGCAACATCATGGGAGATGGATGCATTCATGATGTAAATATAGTTGCTATACTTCTTGCCACGAGAAACAACCAAGGATACTTGGGTAAGCTTCCATTGACTACCACCAAAAAGTGTTAAGGTATCCTTCATCATCAAGATTGCCTGTAAAAATGAGATTTAAGTGCATGTTTGGTGCATGCCTCGCATCTGTGAGTGTCAAAACAACTCCATTGGTATTCTTCAATGCAATATTGTAAATGTCAACAACATGGGACAAAGAACCATTTCTGTAACGCCTCAGAAATTTCGACTTTTTCCATTTAGATATATACAATATCATATTCAAAAGAAGCGTATTGTCACAATCTTTCCAACGAGACCTATAATACGTGAATCCGAGTTTGTATGAGGAAGTTATGCTCTTTTTAGTAACCCATGGTCAGTGACATTTATGGAAATTAGACACACGGATTTTGAATTTATTTTACACGTTGGGAGATATTTTAAGGTATAATTTCACCTCAAAATTTACACCCTTATTTCCTTAAATCACCTTTTAATGATCTTTAAGATCTCTTTTATCTCCTTACATTCTCATGCTTGATTCTTCATTCTTCTTGTCTAGAGAGGCAAGAGAAGAGTTTCTCTCCTTTGGCGAGACACAAAGCTCCGAAGCTTCATTACGAGGAGAGGAGGAACTGCGTCGTCGCAAGGAAAAGGCATTACAACACTCGAATCATTGATCGTATGCTCTAATCAAAAGCTCACGTGGAGGTAACGGATCCTGACATTCTCCTTTATTATTTCGCATACCTTACGATGATGGAGTTTGTTGATTATGGGAATTGATGTTTCATTTTTGATCCCCTAGATCGCCTCTTGCTGTTGGTTATACCTATCACTGTTAATCAACCGTGTTGTTTGATTCTCTTTTCTCGACCGTCTTAGGAAGGGCTTAAAGAAAACCTACGATTGTATGAAGGATTATAATATATCTTTTTGGGATAATAAATCTAGGATATATTTTTGATGGATACTGTGACATGCATGATGCACTAAATCCATATCATTTTTTTGTGATGATAATTCTTAATTCCTGGGAAAAACGCTTGTGTTACATCATGTAGTAAATAGTTGGGACTAAGTTATTATTTATCTAAGGCGCCTGTGAATAATTCAAGTGATAGTAACTCGAGGGTCACTTTCTATTACTATCCAACCATCCTTCAACCATGTCCATGTAATCTATATATATGTATTGTGATAACGGATGTACATACCGTGGTTCTTTTATCTTAAACAGCCAGAGATATTTATCAAGTTGATTTATATGACTGTTATGCTTCTTAAATAGAATGTATTGTTTAGAATTAATTATAGGAGAAGAGGTCATGCAAGATTCGTAAATCACAAAGACAATTGGTTCTGTTAGTCTTAACGTCACAATAAAGGTTTACGTTTCCACCCTTTCGGTAATCGGTTACTTGTGGTAAACATGCTTTGACAAGGTAAATTAGGGTATACTTAATTACATTTTATTTCCAATAAAGGATGAGACTTGATCATTTAAATTTCTTTATTGTATCCAAAATAGATTCATTTTCTCATCATAACTTAAGAGACTAATGTGCAATATATAAATGGGTTTATTTGTCATGATCTGTGAGTGTCGTGACATTTGATTTTGTTGTCGTTAACGTGTTAAATGATGACCTTGATACTAGTCTATAGTAGAATATAATATTTAAATGTGAAAGTTATTACATGATCCTATGCTTTCTCATAAATAAAACACTAGTGATTATATCAGATAGTTGTATAGCATATGTTGTATACACCACCAACAACAACAAAGCCTTTTCCCGCAATTAAGTAGGGTCAGTTACATTGATTCTTCGCCTCCATTCAGATCTATCTTGGGCCAATCCCATGCTTATATCCACAAAACTAAGATCCCTTCGTATGGTCTCTTTCCAACACTTCTTGGGCCGTACTCGCCCTCTCTTAGCCGGCTCAACATCTCAACACTCGCATCTCCTAACTGGTGCATCAGTTGATCTTCTTTGCAAATGTCCAAACCATCTTAAGCAGTTTTCTCGCATCTTATCCTCAATCGGAGCTACGCCAACTTTCTTTCTGATATCATCATTTCGAATCCGATCCTTACGTGTGTGTCCACACATCCACCTTAGCATTTTCATAAATATAACAAACGTTGTATATTAACATAAAATGTTGTACGCTCGGATGAGATAAAATACAATTCACACTCTATAGCACATGATTTCTTTTATACTTAGTAATGCCCATAGGTAGTCAGGTTAGGCTTCTTGAGGTTTTTTTGAGAGGTATTAGAGCATGATAAGGAAATCAACTAATAATTCCCTTAATCCTATAACATTAGTGGTCTGACCATATTTTTTTTCCTAAAAAGGATAAGTTTATATAACTTTTTATAAGCGGGCCATGTTAGTGCTGACTTGTAGTTGATGGGTCTAATACGAGTATTAATGGTAGAGTCCCCCTTGCAAATATCATGGTTTATTTAAAATAATGTTTTTCATTATTTTCTTACTGGATGCATGGAGGTATACCATGAGATAATCTGTAATTTGTTATTAGAATGAAGTGTAACCTGAGGGTCCTATATGTTGATTGTATGGCATGTTGATTGATGGGAATTACTTTTTGTATCCCAATATTAATTTCCCTATAAAGTAAAATAAACGTATGGAAGATGAAATTTATAGGGAGAGCATCATGATATTGATTAGAGAATCGAACAAATATGGGAGAATGGTTAGCACATGATAATATGAGGGGTGTTTCTTATCTATCAATCAAAGTATGTGAAAATAAATTGTTAAGCTACTTCATCAGACTGATGATTGTGTGTTGAAGTAAATGCTAATGACATGGTTGGATTTGTATATTACAACTATTATTGGAATGGTTGAAAATAATCTTGATGAAATACTACAAGGTCGGTGCACACCTTGTGATCCAGTTGAGCCGGCATTGAGTCACCCACTCGAGGGGCATCATAGAGTGGGGTAGTGGTAGATACTCTGGCGGAATTGAGATGGGTGCATGCGTGCATCACACTATATGGATATGCTTTGTTGCACTTATTTTGGGGCGAGCAAGACTCGCCTGGCAGATTCGGTTGACAGAATCATGATTCCTTGGGCTATATATTTCATGTCTCGAGTGTCAGAGTACTACCAACCAGACTAGCTGAAGGATCGCACTTGCACACAGGTCTTAGTTTGCACTCTAAATGAAATGATGCATGTTTCATTCCTAATGTAAACTTTCTCATTTGACTGGTGAGTCTGGAATCAACTAAATAAATGAGTAAAACCTTGATTAAAGGAATTTAAGGAGGTAGATTAGTTGTGTAAATTGTCAAAAATCTACTCGTTACATGTAAATTAATTAGAGGCATCCTATTTGAGTCTTTTCAAATATTTTTTATACACTTGTTTAATTACTGCATTTGCATTGCCTACCTAAAATCTTTATTTTATAAATTAGTATTATATCCGTTCTGGGTTATTTGACCCACAAGTTACCTCTCTTGGAAATCCAACAGGAAGTCTTGACTCAACAACCTATAAGTTCCACCAATCTATGGTTAAGACTCCTCAATAATCCATAAGAGAACAAGTCTACATACACAAACTCCAATGATCATGAATCTTTTCTTATACAATGTAAGTGATACGTAGCTCCCCACCTCAGAAATGACAAATAAACAACCCCCCTTAACAAGGTAACTCTAATGACCTAGTCCAATAGCTCTTTCCTCGAGAAGCAGGGTATTCCCTTCTAAGTTCAAGTACAACCAGCTCAAGAAGAGGGGAAAGAAGAGAATGGACCATGACCAATGTAGCCATGTATCCTTGGGATCTCAATCAGTGTAGCTAAGTCTCCCGCTGCAAGCTTCATGAGATGAGAAGGTGTAACATAAGATTTTCTTTATTTGACTCTATTCACTCCGACATGCATTTTATTTTCAATCAGGCCTATCCACTTTTTTGGAGTTTTCTTTTGCACATTTTTTTTAAAGGATGTGCATATGTACAACATATCTACATGGTGCATCATATATACATAAGGACTTTTCCCTCTTGAGCCAGTAGACTATCCCTCTTTTGAAACATTATTGCAACCCGCAACTCCTATCTTTAGACCTCAACACTGTCAGACCAAGTTGAGGCGCACTTCCTTCCCTAGAGGAAGATGAGAGGTTCCACCTAGAAGTACTGCCCTCGTATACTACCCCAAGCCAAAGGAAACTACCTCCTCACTATCTCATCCGTAGAGAGATACGTGTAAGGTGCTGGTGCAAGTAAAGCCATTGTCTGTGAGAGTTATCTATGCATTGTCAAGTGTTCCACTTAGACTTATCAAGATGACATGCGAACGTAGCCTAGTGGACTCAAAGAATTAAGTCACCAATGGACCTGAAAGGTCTTAATCCCAAATCCTATAGGTCCCTCTGAGAATTAGGTGGATTAAGATCTTAACCAAGCTCCATTTTCCAATTTAATTCTAGACTAGTTTAAATATCAACTATGACTCAGAAGATATACAAATATTTAAAAAAATCTTTTTATGCATTGTTTTTGAAAATTTGCAAAATTTTTGGAAATGTTTGAATGCATGTATGAATGCAGAAGTTTTGCAAACTATTCACAAACATTTACACAAGGGTTTTTGCAAACTTTTACTTTTCAAAAATTTTACAAATTTTTTTACTATATTCATAATTTTGATACAAAAATATTTGCAAACATTTTACAAGGAAAACAATTATACAAATACTTGTACAAAATTATTTTTTATAAATAGCCATGTATGTGCAAGAAAGAATTTTATGTTCAAGAAAAATTTTAAAATTTTTATGATTTTTAGGTAAAAGATTTTAGCCATTTTATTTATTAATACACTTACACAATGTATGAGTTATGGCTAAAGTACATATGTATTATATACGACACCCCCCTATACTTAGCTCGAACGATGTCCTCAGAGTGATCAAAGAGCGATGAAGAAGACATAACTCGTGCTTAGTATAGGGAAATGAAAAGAAGGTCTTCACTACAACGACGAATAAAATAATAGAATGAATAGAAGTTGATGATCCCCACTATACTTAAGATCAAGTAATCCGAAGTATAACAGACTGTATACAAAGGAGAAAATCGAGGGTTAGAATGTACATGGTCTACCTCCCCTATACTTAGGGAAAAATACCCCTAAGTATAGGTAGCAAAACAGAGGTAAAAATAATCAAAAGATTAATAAAAAATCTGACACCCCCATACTTAATATTAAGTACACCCTAAGTACAGCATAATCACAAGATGCAAATGGGGTGTTAGACTAAAGAATGAGATGGTATGGACATCTGGATCTATACATGGCAGATGAACAATGATAATCAGACATGAGATGCAAATGATGTGAGTCAAAGACCATATCTCATGCAAAATGAATCAGAGCCATGTCAGCAATCAGTGGATCATGACCTAGATATGGCTTGAGGCGCTGACCGTTGACGCTAAAGGTGGACTCAGATGACATCTTAGATATGTCGATACTACCATTGTCATGCACCTTTCAAACCAGGTATGGTCCTTTCCACTTACTCTATAATTTCCCTGGAAATAATCTAAGTCCGACATCAAACAACCATACTCTCTGATCTAGCTCAAACTGCTTATGGCTCATACAAGAATCATGCCATTCCTTTACTCGCTTCTTATACTGCAGGTTGTTTGAAAAGACTATATCTCTAAGCTCCTCCAGGGCTGCCAATTCTGCCTTTCTTTGATCTCATATACTCTCTGAATCCAATAATATCTCAGTGACAACCCATAGTGACTTATGCATAATCTCAACAGGAAAATGGCATGGCTTCCCATAAATGAGACAAAAGGGAGACGTCCCCAAAGGAGTCTTGAAGGAAATCTGATATGCTCACAAGACCGAGTCCAAAAGCTATGACAATCCTTTCGGTCTGGGCGGACTACCTTATGCAATATAGTCTTGATCTCCCTGTTCGACACTTCAGCAAGACCATTATTCCGAGGATGATATGGAGTGACTACTCGACGGTCTATGTGGAACTCGTTAGTAAGGGCCTTTACCTTGTCGTTGATAAAGTGAGATCCCTCGTCTGATATCAATACTCTAGGCACCCCGAATCGTGAAATGATATTATTCCTCAAAAATCTGCAAACAGTCTTAGCATCTGCGGTACGGGCAGGTTTGACCTCAACCCAATGACTCACATAATCAATAGCCAACAGAATGTACTCAAATCCCTGACTCTTATAGAATGGACCCATGAAATCAATGCCCCATGCGTCAAAAACCTCAAAAGTGAATGGGCTGCATCGACATCATGTCACGCTGTCCACAAGTGCCCATCCTCTAACAGTCGGTACAACTCTTCATAAATTCATCAGAATCCTTAAAGAGGGTAGGCCACCATAGGCTGGATTGGAGAACTTTCTGTGTTGTTCTTCTTCGAGAATGAAGTCCTCCTGCCTCAAGCTTGTGGCAATAAGTGAGGATGCTGTCGTGCTCCTCCTGAGGAATGCACCGACGTCAGATGCTATCCCCTCCTTCATGATAAAGGATGGGATCCTCCTAATGGTAGGACTTGGCCTTCGCAAGGAAATTCTCAAGTCGTTGTTGATGACACGAAAATCGACGCGACTAAGGTGGAAGATAAATCACAATGTCGTTGTCCTTAATCGATCAATTCGGTCAACGAGAAAAATTTATATTCAAACCACTTCAGATAAGATAAATCAATGAAAGCAAAGATAAGCGGTCTTTCGCTATTCTTTTTACCTGGTATAGCGACCAGGGTCGAACACAAGGAGCACGTTTGAAAAACTCGACAGTCAAATTTCAAAGTTAAAATTTTTTAGTGGTTTTTGAATTTTTAATATATGAAAAAAGCATAAAAACTGGACAGAAATTAAAACAAGTCAAAACACAGCTACAGGAATTTTTGTGGAATTTTTAGACTATTTTTCGATTTTTTATGGATTTTGCAATTATGGACAGACAAAATACCACTGTTTTTGATTTTTTAAATATAACAAAACTCAACGAAATGCAATGAGAATTTTACACAAAGTTAGGGTGCATATCAGGAGTATGTAAGAATTTTCTCCAAATTTATTGAACAAGAAAAGTCATTTATTTCATCAGAAAGCGCAAACAAGCTCAAGTTCTGAAATCCCAGGGACGTAAATGTAATTACCTCAAGTTTTTATACTGAATGATAACAGAAATAAAATGCAAGGTGGAGTTCGCAATTTACCCCAACATGACGTGTTCTGGCGGGGACGTTTTTGTAATTATGAGAACTTGAAGATCTTCCTTGCAGTATGCAGCACTTTCAAGGATTGTTATGATATTTTCCCAATATTTTAATAGCCCTAGGGTTCTTCCTTCTCTTCCAAGCCAAATGAGATGGGGATCACAGCCGCCGCACCTCTTTTTTTGTTCACGCGCGGGGCGCGGGGCGCGCCGCCTCACGCGATCGGCGGAGGAGGGCTAGCGGGGCCGATGGGCGCGGCGAGGCGGTTGCAGATCGGCGGAGGAGGAACG
Source organism: Ottelia alismoides (assembly GCA_037367405.1). Lineage (NCBI taxonomy): Eukaryota > Viridiplantae > Streptophyta > Magnoliopsida > Alismatales > Hydrocharitaceae > Ottelia > Ottelia alismoides. Next base: position 405,869 of record JAZKJV010006930.1, read on the forward strand.
ACGGAAGGCCACGCGGCCACGCGAGGAGCGCGCGAGCCGCGACGCGGTGGCGCGGTGGGTCGCGCGGAGGGAGGCCGGTGAGTGGGGCGCGCAGGCGGCGGCCTGGGCGCGTGGGAGCCACGGGGGAGGTGCTCGCGGAGAGGGGCTGAAGGGCGGGCGGACGTGCGCGGGGGCGCACGACGGTCGGCACTGGCGGTTGGGCCGCGCATGGATGGAAGATCTGGAGTCATGCGGCTGTAGGTTGGCTCGCCTGGGGGGCGCGGGGTGGTTCCGCAGGGGTGACGAAGGCGGCGCTGCCGCGCCTGGGGTCTCACGGTGGAGAGGCTGGAGGCGCACGGGGCGCTGCAGGAGGAGGTCGGGAGGCGCGGAGTCACCCGCGCGCCACGCGCGCGCGACGGGACGCCGCGGTGGTGGTGCGGCTGGTTCTGGAGCTTGTACGCGTGGGGCGCTCGGCCTGGGGGGCTGGGAACGGCGGTCGCAACCGCTGGCGTGCGGGTGGAGGCTGCGGATTTTTTATTTTTTTTGTGTTTTTTTATTTGCTGCAGGAACTTGTTAGGAAAAAAAATTGTATATATTCTTTTTTTGATTTTTTAACAGGAAGGTAAATAGAAATATGAAAAGGAAATTTTTTATTTTTTATTTATTTTTTATATTTTCCTGCAAAACAAGATGTTAGATAAAGAAGAAAGATAAATGATTTTTTTATTATTATTTATCCCTGCAAAACAAATGTTAGCTAAAGAAGAAAGATACAAATTTTATTCCCCTTTTTTTACTTCTTCCTGCAAAAACAACTGTGAGAGAACAGGAAAAAAATTTTATTTATTTTTTTTATTTATATACAAAAATGGATGTGTGAATGGTTGGATCTTGACGTGGTGAGAGATAAATCCAGAGGCTCCGGTCACCGTGCGTGATCGGAGGTGGAAGGTTGCGCGAGGTAGAAAAAGAAATGTGATGGTACAGATGTGAGATGAAAAATCGATGTCGGAGGCGGAAAATATGTGGTGGAAATTTTTGAGATTTTTAATCTAAAAATTACTCCCTACTCCTACGCTAAGATCTAAATCTATGATTACCTAGAGAAAAAGACAAGTAAAAGTGGATCTCACCTCGGGGATCGGACAAGCCATGATGGCCTCGACGAAGCACAATCTCTGTCACCGACTGGATCGGAGGCTAGGACCCTCTTCAACAAGAAACCTCTCGGAAACCGGGCTCCTCTCCGCCAAAGATCGATCCAGTGTGAATGAGGGAGGAGGAGCCCATTAAAAAGAGAAAAAAAAAATCAAAAATGGAAGATATTCACAAATGAGGAAAGTGTTTATTGGTTAATTAAATAAAATAATTGAATAAATAAAATAAATAATTAATTAAAAACGAATTTCGTAATTAATTAAAATAAATAAATTAAATAATTTCCAAAAATCAATTAGCCACCTTAATGGTGGCTATTTAAGGCACAAAATCAAATCTTTACATAAAAGGTAAGTTATCAAATCAAATGAATTCAAATAAATCAATAAATTAAATAATTACATATGATTTTCGTAATTAAATAAATTAAATTAATTAATGTGAGACAATTAATTTTTTTGGTAATTTTTATTTAGGGAAATTAATTGTATACATATATTATATACATATAATATAATGTACATAGGTGCAAATAAGGAAATAATTTTTATAAAGGATTTTTTTAATTTTTATTTTTTTTATTATTTTTTAAAATATTTTTTTTAATGAAAACAATATTTACAATGTATAAAAATAAATATAAATAAATATGTTCATCAAATATATAGGAAAACTGCACAAAACACCCCAGAAAACCGACTTTTTAACCGTAACTCCAAAAATAATGAAACCACAACCATTTGAAAGATAATTTAATTTATAGTATGATGGAAGTGAGTTTGGTTCAATTTGAGCTTGTGTGGAGCCGGAATTGATGTTTCAATTATCACTTTGTGGCTTTTTCTGGGTGTAATTATTTGCAATATATATAATATTTTATTTTACAAATATTTTTATTATTTACAACACAATTTTATTTACAACTTTTATTTACGAAAATAATTAGTTTGAGGTCACATTATGTACAGATAAAATAATGTAAGTTGTGTATAAATATACATGAAAAATATTTACAAGATATTTTTGATTTTTCTGACAAACGACCCTATCTCCCCCTACTTTATTCCTGGTCGATCAAGTCAAGTCTTGACCTTCTCTCGGGGTTTGGGTCAGTCTGTATTTATTGCATAACTACATCCTTTATTTTTCTTTCCTTTTTCTTTTCTTCTTTATTCTTTTATTTATGTACAAAAAGTGTTAAAAATGCAATTTTAACAAATGCATGCAAAATGGTAAAATTATGAAATTAATGGGTATTTACATGTGTTTGACTAAGAAAATGAAGCTAAAATAAAAGAATAAAGGCGATGAATCGTGGATTCATCATTCCCCTATACTTTACCTTTGCTAGTCCCTTAGCAAACACTTATTTGAAAAATAAGTGAAAACAAAAATAAAGAAAAGAAAAAGGAAAGAAGTTAGAATAATGTTGACTTTTAAGCTTATCTTCATAAAAATGTAGTCTGGAGCTCTGTCGGACCTTTGGATTATTAGTGTGTCGGAACCTTAATGGGATGTGGATTTAAAACCTAACAGCCTCTAAGTTCCACAAGACTCCTATTCAAGTCTACTCAACAGTCAGATTAGAACAAGTCTACATACACAAATTCTTAGGACTATGAAATCTTACTTGTACGGTGTAAGTGAATATAGCTCCTCATCTCAGAAGTAACAAAGAAACAGCCTCTATCAACAAGGTAATTCTAATCCCCCGGTCTAGCAACTCTTTCCTCGAGAAGCGGGGTATTCCCTTCTAAGTTCAAGTGCAACCGGCTCAGGAAGAGGGGGAATAAGAGGTATAGAATTTTGGGAGCTCAACCAGTGTAGCTAAGTCTCCTGCTGCAAGCTTCATGAGATGGAATCCATGAGTCTTTAAGCTTTTGCTTATTTGCACTATATACATACTCCGGTGGGATTATCATTTTCTATCAGACCCACCACTTTTTTTGGAGTTCTTTTTGCTTTTTGCTTTTTTTTCCTTTTTTTTTTCTTTTTTTTTCAAGTGCATCTATACAACATATCTACATGGTGCAGCATATATACAAGAAATTTTCCTCTTGAGCCAGTAGACTATCCCTCTTTTGAAGCTTTATTGCAACCCACAACTTATGTCTTTAGACTTCATCACCACTAGACCAAGTTGAGACGCACTTCCTTCACTAGAAGAAGAAGAGAGGTTCCGCCTAGAAGTACTACCCTCATATGCTACCCCAAGCCAAAGGAAACTGCCTCCTCACCACCTCCTCCATGAAGAGCTACGTGTAAAGTGCATTGTCCAAGGTAAGCCACGGTCTGAAAGAATCATGCGTGTGTTGTTAAATATTCTACTTAGACTCATCAAGATGACACGTGAACATAGTCGTGTGGACCCAAAGAATTAAGTCACTAGGACCTGAAAAGTCTTAACTCCACATCTTATAAGGTTCCTCTGAAATTAAGTGGATTAAGGTCCAACTAAGCTCCATTCTTCAAATTTATTCGGACTTAGTTTAATTATCAAGACTATCCTGAAAAATGCACATGTCAATGCAAGAAAATATGTACAATGCGAAGAAAAATAAAAATCTTTTTGTGAAACAATTTTCAAAATTTTGAAATTTTTATGGATTTTTGAAAAATGATGCACATGCAAAAGTTTTTTTTTGCAAATAGTTAGAAATATATACAAGTCTATACAATTTTTTTTAAAAGATAAAGGTTAGGGATTATATGCACATATTTACAAAGGAGTGAGTCAATTATTTACAAGAGTCATGAGATAGGATTTACAACTTGAGTAATTTATACAAGCATATACATAGTTGGTTTTTTTAGTTTTTTTTATTTCTTTTTTTTAATTAATTTTTTTGTGATGCATATGTTCCTCAAATTTATTTGAAAATAATTTTATAAATAATTTTCAAAACTATAGTCCAAAATAATTTTTCACACAATTTTACAATCATTTACAATCATTTGAAAAAAATTCGCAAACATTTTTCAAACAGTATATAGAGATTTTTAAAATAATTTTTCAACCATTTTCCAAACATTTGCAAATAGTTTTACAAAATCTTTTTATTTCACACAAAGAGATAAATTTTTACAAGGCACAAACTTTTTACAAAGGTTGAAAATATTTTTCAAACATTTTTCAAATGGTTTTCAAAAGATTTTTCAAATAGATTTTCAAACTACTTTCAAAATATTTTTCAAAATATTTTAACCTGACTTATTAGTCAGTATGTACAAAAAATTTTGAGGAACTTTCTGCATCTTTTTATTGCTTTTTTTAGTATTTACACAGTGTTTTAGCCATAAAAAATAATATGAAAGTACGAGTTATGGCTAAAGTATATATACAATATATACGACACCCCCCTATACTTAGCTCGAACTATGTCCTCATAGTGATCAAAGAGCTGAAAAGAAAGACATAACTCGTGCTTCGTATAGAAAAGTGAGAAGAATAGTATACTACACGACGAATAAAAGAATGAAATCAATAGAAGTCGGTGATCCCCCTATACTTAGGATCAAGTAATCCTAAGTATAGTAGACTGTACACAAGGGAAAAACCGAGGGGTAGAATGTACTGGGTTTACCCCCCCTATACTTAGGGTAAAATATCCCTAAGTATAGGCAGCAAAACAGAGATAAAAAGAATCAAAAGAATAATCACACGTCTGACACCCCCCTATACTTAGGGTAAAGTACACCCTAAGTATGGAATAATCATGAGATGGAGATAGGGTGTGAGACAGAAAGAATGTATGATATGGACAGAATGATATAAACATATGTGATCAATGTTGAGGTGCCTCTCAACGAGCGCTAGAGTTTACGCCCCTAGCTGGGCGCAAATGCTAGGACAACGCCGTATCGAGGTTCAGGACGGCATCTGTCAGGCGAATACCGTACTGTCGTTGCAGTCTCGGTGGGAGAACAACAACGAGGTCAACAGAGTCAAGAGAGTAAATGATAACACCCAGATAAACAGTCAGGCGGGTGTTTGCTACCGGATCAAGATATGGGCAGATGAAGTCGGGCTCCGGTAGCACAAAAGAAAGCATCGGCTCAAGATCTATATGGAGTGAAAGGGCAGAGCCAAAAAAGTCAAACGTGGAGAAAGAAGGATCAGTCAGTGAATCCTCCACGTCAATCACCGTCTTAAATAGATATGGAAGATCATGATCTGGAGACTCACTATAAAGGCAGATATCCGATGCATGGAATGTAGACAGATCGGTGAAATCATCGAATACCTCAAAGATCGGGTCATCCTCGCGAGGGTTGTCAAGGAGAGAATCATCAAATTCATTATCAGAAATATCAAAATACTCGGTCTCGTGATCCGACAGATCGGATGCACTCCCAGAAAGTGAAACCGAGTTTATATGGTCCATGGCATCCTCCCGCAGATAACCCTCAGGGAGTAATGCCGAATCATCAGGGAAGTTGGGATCAATGCTGTCAAATGTCATGTCCTCTAAAAATGTATCGACCTCATCAAATGGGAGGACACATGGCTCAAGTACGGGACTATCAAGTTCTGTAAAATCCAAATTCGGTCCCTCATCAAACTCTCTATGCTGAGATGAATCCAAATGTATCTCCGAATCTGAGAAGATCTCCTGAAGACAAGACACTGTATCAACTATGTATGGATACTGGAAAGAATCAGAGGATGGCTGAGATGTGGGTTCCTCCTCTATCTCTTGGGATCCTAGCAGATCTAGAATCGACGAATCTTCTACGTGATAAAGCGGGACTGGCTCAAAATCTGATTGTAAATTCAATTGGTCATCAACCAATGTCCAGCTCTGGGAACTCACAACAGTAGGCAACACATCCATCAAATGAGAAGTAGTAGCATCCATATCCTCTGATTTGTGTGTGCTATCAAGATCAGCATGGTGTGTCACACACTCAACTGTTGTCATCTCTCCCTCATGTGTTGTCCTGAATAAATCATCTTGTGAATATGGAGTATCTGAAAGTGTATCCAAGATGGTCTCAACAAAATCCAAGTCGGGACAATGGTGTGAACCATTACACGAGGTAATGACATATGATATTTGCTCTGCGGTCCTCCCCCTCATGGCGATATGGATAAGGTCAGTCATCGAAAATCCATGATCTGGAAATCGCCTCAAAAGTTCTCGTAACCTCAACCATGAATCTCTCAACGGCCTTTGGAAGTTAACATAAAATTCACGAATACATGACCGTATCATCTCTGCTCTACACTGGGGGTAAAATTTCTTCAAAAATAATGATCGTAAATCTCCCCATGTAGCAATCTTCCTTCCCAATCGTCTATGCCAACTCTTGGCTCTACTCTGAAGTGTAAATGGGAAGGTAATCAACATCATGTCCTCAGAAGTGATATCCAAATATGATCGTGATACACAAAAATCCTCAAATTCATCAATATGCAAATAAGGTTCCTCGTGCATTTCCCCAAAAAACTTAGGCAGTAGATCAATTAACTCTAAATACAGAACAAAGGGTCTCAAGGTAGAAGCAGACTGGACTTCATGATCTATGTACTCATCCAATGTCCTAGGATACAAGTCATCTAAAGCTCGCAACTGCCCCATTCGATTGCCTATGGGATGCACTCTCATCTCAGTAATGTGAACACCCATGTCTCGTGTTTGGTCAACCTGGTCTTTGTGGGTGTCACTCACAGCACGTCCCAAATGGGAGGGTGGGTAGGTAGGAGATGAGAAGTCGGATGGGGTTCCGACCTCTCGAGAGAATGAACGTGAGTGATGGGCGTGAAATGAAGAAGCCGCAAAATTCGGCTGGAATGGAAAGTGGCCCATCGTGATAAGAGGAAACTGAAGGGGGGGATGGAGGGATAGAAGGGAGTGAAAGAAAGACAAGGCATGAACGAAGAGAGAGATAGAAGGGAGGGAGGGTGGGTTAGAGACAGAAGGTGACTGCTAATGATAAAGGAAGATGATTGTAACCAACTCACACCAAAGACATACAAAACACAAAGCAAACCCCCAATTCACCAACTCAACACAAAGTGAAGACCGTGAGATTCAGTCCTTTATCTTTTCAATTTTAGAGTTAAGGTGATCAACGAAAGTTGTACAAACACTTAGGAGGCTTGAATATGATTTGGGCACTACTCCTTAGTGTGTACGCGAGCGAGTAAAAGCGCAAACAATGAGGGAATTGCTCTCCCAATACAATGAAGTGAATCAATTACGTTTGATTTTAGAGTCAAGTTCAATTAGCAGTCCCAATTTTGTTTAATTTTTGATTTTGTGATTTTTTTGGATATTTTCAAGAATAAACGCCTAACGAGCTTTTCGATTTCCTCTTTGATTAATTTGAGTCCAAAAACAGGGGGAGGGATCGAGAAAGCCAATGCACGATCAAACACAATGATGCATGCAGAGATAAAAAATGCGTACCTTACTCCAGCACTCTACATGCAATATGATCCGCGCATAAAATTAAAGACAGAATATAAACTGACTATATGATGCACGAAGAAATCGGCCTTAGACAAGCAACTTCTATTGATCGTGAAGAACAATAGTTAGTTAACCGAATCGAGTCCGGAGTCCGATCTTGGGAGTCACTCGGTGCCCGCCACAACGGGTCCTGCCAGCACTGTATGTGACTCCTCACGGCACGTGGTCTCAAATCCAATTAAACTAACTTTTTCAGTGAATTTTATTAAGGTCCAATTACGTTCTATAGGAACAGATATTCTATTAAGTGTTGGGCCTTAGAAATTTTACGTCACAATCAACAAAAATCCTACGTCTAGGGGCCAAATCCGCACAAATCAAGATAGCAAGTTATGAGCGTGAAATCAAAAACACGGAAAACATCGGTGAGGTCCCCCAAGTGCACCGACACTTGGCGAAACAGACCTCGAAAAATGTTCAAGTCCACAGTTCAAAATCCTAAATTATTACAATAAAAATTGTTCTCTCTCAAAAATAAAATTCTTCTTCTTCTCCCTGCTCTTCCTCCTGCGCGGGTCCTCTAAAAAGAAACTCCAAGTCGTCCAAGCAGTACCTCGCACAAAAATCCAAGAGAGAATGTCAGAAAACAATTATTATATAGAGAGACAAATATCACAAAAATGAAAAATGACTACAAAGCCGTGCTCCCCGGCAACGGCACCATTCTGATGACACGAAAATCGACGCGACTAAGGTGGAAGATAAATCACAATGTCGTTGTCCTTAATCGATCAATTCGGTCAACGAGAAAAATTTATATTCAAACCACTTCAGATAAGATAAATCAATGAAAGCAAAGATAAGCGGTCTTTCGCTATTCTTTTTACCTGGTATAGCGACCAGGGTCGAACACAAGGAGCACGTTTGAAAAACTCGGCAGTCAAATTTCAAAGTTAAAATTTTTTAGTGGTTTTTGAATTTTTAATATATGAAAAAAGCACAAAAACTGGACAGAAATTAAAACAAGTCAAAACACAGCTACAGGAATTTTTGTGGAATTTTTAGACTATTTTTCGATTTTTTATGGATTTCGCAATTATGGACAGACAAAATACCACTGTTTTTGATTTTTTAAATATAACAAAACTCAACGAAATGCAATGAGAATTTTACACAAAGTTAGGGTGCATATCAGGAGTATGTAAGAATTTTCTCCAAATTTATTGAACAAGAAAAGTCATTTATTTCATCAGAAAGCGCAAATAAGCTCAAGTTCTGAAATCCCAGGGACGTAAATGTAATTACCTCAAGTTTTTATACTGAATGATAACAGAAATAAAATGCAAGGTGGAGTTCGCAATTTACCCCAAAAAAAGACATGTTCTGCACATGACGTGTTCTGGAGGGGACGTTTTTGTAATTATGAGAACTTGAAGATCTTCCTTGCAGTATGCAGCACTTTCAAGGATTGTTATGATATTTTCCCAATATTTTAATAGCCCTAGGGTTCTTCCTTCTCTTCCAAGCCAAATGAGATGGGGATCACAGCCGCCGCACCTCTTTTTTTGTTCACGCGCGGGGCGCGGGGCGCGCCGCCTCACGCGATCGGCGGAGGAGGGCTAGCGGGGCCGATGGGCGCGGCGAGGCGGTTGCAGATCGGCGGAGGAGGAACGGCGGAAGGCCACGCGGCCGCGCGAGGAGCGCGCGAGCCGCGACGCGGTGGCGTGGTGGGTCGCGCGGAGGGAGGCCGTTGAGTGGGGCGCGCAGGCGGCGGCCTGGGCGCGTGGGAGCCACGGGGGAGGTGCTCGCGGAGAGGGGCTGAAGGGCGGGCGGACGTGCGCGGGGGCGCACGGCGGTCGGCACTGGCGGTTGGGCCGCGCACGGATGGAAGATCTGGAGTCGCGCGGCTGTAGGTTGGCTCGCCTGGGGGGCGCGGGGTGGTTCCGCAGGGGTGACGAAGGCGGCGCTGCCGCGCCTGGGGTCTCGCGGTGGAGAGGCTGGAGGCGCACGGGGCGCTGCAGGAGGAGGTCAGGAGGCGCGGAGTCACCCGCGCGCCACGCGCGCGCGACGGGACGCCGCGGTGGTGGTGCGGCTGGTTCTGGAGCTTGTGCGCGTGGGGCGCTCGGCCTGGGGGGCTGGGAACGGCGGTCGCAACCGCTGGCGTGCGGGTGGAGGCTGCGGATTTTTTATTTTTTTTGTGTTTTTTATTTGCTGCAGGAACTTGTTAGGAAAAAAAATTGTATATATTCTTTTTTTGATTTTTTAACAGGAAGGTAAATAGAAATATGAAAAGGAAATTTTTTATTTTTTATTTATTTTTTATATTTTCCTGCAAAACAAGATGTTAGATAAAGAAGAAAGATAAATGATTTTTTTATTATTTATCCCTGCAAAATAAATGTTAGCTAAAGAAGAAAGATACAAATTTTATTCCCCTTTTTTTTTACTTCTTCCTGCAAAAACAACTGTGAGAGAACAGGAAAAAAAATTTATTTATTTTTTTTATTTATATACAAAAATGGATGTGTGAATGGTTGGATCTTGATGTGGTGAGAGATAGATCCAGAGGCTCCGGTCACCGTGCGTGATCGGAGGTGGAAGGTTACGCGAGGTTGAAAAAGAAATGTGATGGTACAGATGTGAGATGAAAAATCGGTGTCGGAGGCGGAAAATATGTGGTGGAAATTTTTGAGATTTTTAATCTAAAAATTACTCCCTACTCCTACGCTAAGATCTAAATCTATGATTACCTAGAGAAAAAGACAAGTAAAAGTGGATCTCACCTCGGGGATCGGACAAGCCATGATGGCCTCGACGAAGCACAATCTCTGTCACCGACTGGATCGGAGGCTAGGACCCTCTTCAACAAGAAACCTCTCAGAAACCGGGCTCCTCTCCGCCAAAGATCGATCCAGTGTGAATGAGGGAGGAGGAGCCCATTAAAAAGAGAAAAAAAAATCAAAAATGGAAGATATTCACAAATGAGGAAAGTGTTTATTGGTTAATTAAATAAAATAATTGAATAAATAAAATAAATAATTAATTAAAAACGAATTTCGTAATTAATTAAAATAAATAAATTAAATAATTTCCAAAAATCAATTAACCACCTTAATGGTGGCTATTTAAGGCACAAAATCAAATCTTTACATAAAAGGTAAGTTATCAAATCAAATGAATTCAAATAAATCAATAAATTAAATAATTACATATGATTTTCGTAATTAAATAAATTAAATTAATTAATGTGAGACAATTAATTTTTTTGGTAATTTTTATTTAGGGAAATTAATTGTATACATATATTATATACATATAATATAATGTACATAGGTGCAAATAAGGAAATAATTTTTATAAAGGATTTTTTTAATTTTTATTTTTTTATTATTTTTTAAAATATTTTTTTTAATGAAAACAATATTTACAATGTATAAAAATAAATATAAATAAATATGTTCATCAAATATATAGGAAAACTGCACAAAACACCCCAGAAAACCGACTTTTTAACCGTAACTCCAAAAATAATGAAACCACAACCATTTGAAAGATAATTTAATTTATAGTATGATGGAAGTGAGTTTGGTTCAATTTGATCTTGTGTGGAGCCGGAATTGATGTTTCAATTATCACTTTGTGGCTTTTTCTGGGTGTAATTATTTGCAATATATATAATATTTTATTTTACAAATATTTTTATTATTTACAACACAATTTTATTTACAACTTTTATTTACGAAAATAATTAGTTTGAGGTCACATTATGTACAGATAAAATAATGTAAGTTGTGTATAAATATACATGAAAAATATTTATAAGATATTTTTGATTTTTCTGACAAACGACCCTATCTCCCCCTACTTTATTCCTGGTCGATCAGGTCAAGTCTTGACCTTCTCTCGAGGTTTGGGTCAGTCTGTATTTATTGCATAACTACATCCTTTATTTTTCTTTTCTTTTTCTTTTCTTCTTTATTCTTTTATTTATGTACAAAAAGTGTTAAAAATGCAATTTTAACAAATGCATGCAAAATGGTAAAATTATGAAATTAATGGGTATTTACATGTGTTTGACTAAGAAAATGAAGCTAAAATAAAAGAATAAAGGCGATGAATCGTGGATTCATCAGTTGTCTGGGCCAACCTTGTGGAACTTTCTTGACAACAAGATAGTTCACAATGTCAGCGTACCATGGGAGAGAGACGATAGCAAGGATCGCCTCATCTGGGAAGGTCTCTGTAATTGGATCAGTCTGCTCAAATTCCTCAAGATTTTCCAAACGGAAGAGATGATACACCACTACATTCTTGACTCCAGGTTTATCCTTAATCTCAATATCAAAATTCTGGATTAAGAGGATCCATATGCTCAATCAAGATTTGGCATCTTTCTTAGCCATGAGGTACCTGATGGCGGTGTGATCAGTAAAGATAGTTACTTTGGATTCAAGAACATATGATCTGAATCTGTCCAAGGCAAAAACTACGGCTAGCATCTCTTTCTCTGTAACAATATAGTTCCTTGACTGACATCTTATGTACATCTAGTGTAGTGAATGACAAATGGTACTCCATCCCTCCTCTGTCCCACCATGGCCCCTACGACAAAATTGGATACATTCGTCATGGTCTCGAATGGGAGAGACCAATGAGGCGGCTGAAGGACATGAGCCTCAACAACTAAGCTCTTGAGAGTCTCAAATGATGCAAGATACTTATCATCTATAATGAACTGGTGTCTTTCATCAATAAATCAGTCAACAGTCGGCAATCCTGTTGAAGTCGTGAATAAAACGTCGTTAGAAACTGACATGCCCCATAAAAGACCGTACTGTCACAAGTTGGATGGTAGATTGAGTTTCTTGATGATATCAACCTTGGTCGGATCAACCTCCATGCCTCTGTTGGAGATGATATGACCAAGCAACATCCCCTGAGTCACCATGAAGTGACTCTCCCAAGATAAAACAAGATGGACCTCTATGCAGCGCTGAAGGACTCGGTCTAGGCAGTTGATGAATACCCATTCATCACTCTTTATTCTTATATTTTAGCTACAAAAACCTTTGCAAATACATGTATATTCATGTAAATACAAATAATTATCAAAAGCATGCATTGTATAAAGTTTAATAATTAACATGTTTTTGTAAAAAAATAAAAGAATAAAGAGTAAAAAGAAAAAGAGGGAAATATTTAGAATAAATATTGAGCAACCTAACCCAAGGGAAGGCTCAGCATGGGCCTGACCGCATAAAATCCAAAGTAGAGGGAGATAGGGGCTCATGTGTGTAAATATATTTGTAAATATAATAAAAATATTTTCCTCCAAAAAGAGACTAAAATGGGCTTGTAAATACTTGTATATATTTATAAATATAAAAATCAAAGTAAAAATGGAAAAATTAAAAAGAAAGATAAAAACATTCACATGTAGATATTCATCATGTACATAGCCACTCCTATATTTATTCTACCTTATAAATAAATAAAAATTAAATTCCATAAAATTTGTAAATATTCTATATTTTATGGTGTAAATAAATAAATTAAAACCCATTAAAACAAAAACAAAATAAAAAAAACAAAATTAAAAACCCAAAAATACCTTGTAAATACACCATGTAAATACATGCACATATATATTTATTTCACCCTTGTATATAAATAATAAAAATAAAAGAAAAAAACCCTTTTATTCCAAATTTTATACTATAAATAAATAAAATATAAAATGGGAACAAAAATTCACAAAAATAACAAATTAAAAATCAAAAAAATAAAAAAGACATATTGTACATATACCTATGCATAGCTATATTATGTACATACCTCATTTTATTTTAAAAAATTAATTAAAAATCACCAAAAAATAGAAAAAATTAAAACAAAAATATTTCATGTTTTGACTTTTTAATAATTCTGCCATTTACTATTTTTAATTGATTTTTCAATTCATTTCCAAATGGCAGCCTCCCATTGGTCCACGGGGATGTTGACTGCCCGATCAACTCCCCCTCCAAGACCACCTCCCACGGGTATTATGCGTCCGACCCGACTTCCCCTTATTTTGGCGCCTAAACCCGACAACCTCGCACCTAAACCCAGGGTCCTAATCACTCTCCGATGATCCGGGAACCTCGCCCGATCATTAGCCTCGAGATCCACCCTCCACATTGCCCTACCCGATCACTTCTAGCCGGACCTGCACCCATATAAATCTCGAGCTCCGCCACTTCATTCCTCATCTTTTGGCTCACTTGTTCACCACCCAGGGACCTCCACCGGCTTGGCGAGAGTGACAGCTTTCTCCAGCAGGTGTCGCAACGAGGAGGGAGCAAGGGACCACTGATCCGGTGGGATAGCTCCGTCGTGCTCCGCCCAGAGCAGGAGCTAGAGCCTCGGACGTCAACGCTCCTCGAGGCAAGGACCCAGAGCTGCCCAAGCTCGCCCACAGTCGACTCGACCACCCAGGTAGCCTAGATCCTTCTTCTTTTTCTCTGATTTCGATTTTCCCCCAAATCGCGCCGCCGTCGACTTTCGCCGATTCCGACCATCTCCCCCTCCCGTTCGACCATCGGAATCCACCATCGCCTCCGCCTTCCTCCCATGCACGTTCTCCGCACCCCCGTTCAACCCAGCTCGCACAGGAGCTGGGGATTCGAGCTCCTCCATCCACCCCTCACCGGAGTTCGACCACTTCGCCTCCCCGACCACTTTCACCACGCCTAACGGGGTCGAGGCATTTTGCCCTCGACCCGCGAGTTTGCTGGCACACTTTGCAGGTTCATCCAAGTCCATCTGAGGGCTTGGACCATTTGGTCTAGCTGCTCCGCCTCCGCAGACCTCACCGGAGCTCCCCAGGGCTCTGTTGGGTCATCGAAGGCCTCCATTAGACGCGGAGGGCCCGCAGCTACCTTCTCTGATCTTCAACGAGCTTCCAGGAGGAGACCAGCGCCGTCACGAGCTCGCCGAAGTTCGCCAGAGCCCAGTTCTTCCTCCATCCTTCTCTGCCGTCCGATCAGCCTCCGAGCTCCAGTTTTGATCTGAGCCGTCCAATCCAGGGGCAGCAGCTACCGCACGATCTCCAGGAGGACTGATCCGCATCGTCCAATGGCCAGGGTTTAGCTACCGCACTTCTCCACCGTTCGATCTCCACGTGGCGACGCCTGGACCATTCGATCCGCACGAGGGCTTCCTTCGTTGGGCGCCACCCACTCCCATCCGTCCATCTACCCACGTGGCGCCCATCCGTCGGTCGACTTAATAAAGAGTAATTTACCCTTAGGCCCTTCTCTTTAGTTTATTTAGCATTTAGTCCTTTAAATATTTTTAGAGTTTTATTTACGTTGGTACATTTGCACTGTGGTCCCTGAGTTTTATTTTATTCGCACATATGCCCCTATTTGTAGTGTAGTACGTGCATCGACACGTGCCTTTTGGGATATTTTGCATATTTAGCCTTGTTGTTCTGCCATGTTATGGAATGAGTGAATACTTTTGGATAATTGCAGATATGCCCCTGTGAGTTGTTTTTATACGCATGTGCGTGATATTTGTGGGTAAATTACAAACAAATCCTCGGACTTTTGGTACCTGTTACCAAATAGCCCCAGAACTTTGTTTTCTTTGCATATAGGTCCCTGAGTGCCCCAGGCACGCGTTGTGCGCGTGTTTTCTTGGGAATTTTGCATCGGGCCCCTCAAAACTCTTGTAAATTACGTACAGGTCCCTATGCACTGTACCTTGGTTTTCTTTTTGAATAAAATATCAAATCAACTCCAAATTCCGTGAAAATTGGATACATGGCTCCTGCCATGTTGTAAAATTTTCTAGAATTTTTGGGGACATTTTTTATTTTATTTGCTATTTTTAAAAAATAAAAAACAGTCATTTTTGTTACTGTCTGTTTTAAAAATTCACAAAAAAATATTAAAATACCTCTAAAAATTATAAAAAAATTAGCTACTGTCTAAATTGTCTTGCTTGATTTTCTGACCAATTTTGGACATTTTGCATCATATAAAACTCATAAAAATTGAAAAACACATTTTCCTTAAACAATAATTCCAGTGCCCACATTTTCCTTAAACTTTCTAGTTTATAGGAAAATTGCCTCCAGGAGCTAAATAGCCTTTCTGCATTTTAAATTGGCCTTTTACTCCTGACTGGACAATACCTTCAGTTTCTTACCTTGTTTGATTTTTAGAAAATTAAATAAAAATAAGAAAAATCCTAAAAATTCACTAAAAACAGTAAAAAACATAAAATACACAAAAAACATTTTTATTGGAATTTTTTATTTATTTTTGATGCATTAAATAAATTGTTGGATTGCCTTGTTTATTTGTTTTCCTTATTTTCTTAACTCTTTAAAAATCCAAAAAAAAATTATAAAAATTAAAATCCACCAAAAATACATTTTATTTTCTTTCATTCTATTTTTGACTACTTCGTAGGCCGTAAGGCCATCACGTGCTCCTTGTGTTCGACCCTGATCGCTATACCAGGTTAATAAAATAGCAAGACCGCTATTGTGTTTGAGTGATTTTTATCATATTTGGTGGTCTCTTTTTCTGGATTGACCGAGTCTGATTGCTTGGGTCGCAACGACCTTTGACGACCTTTTACCTGAGTGTTCAGGCCAGTCATCAGAATGGCATCGTTGCTGGGGAGCACGGCTTAGTAGTCGGTTTTTGAGTTTTTTCCGCGGTTCTCTTTTCGTGGCTTTTTGTATAGATTTCTGTAGATATATTTTTCTAACATTTTTTTACAATAATCTGGTCTGACACTTATCTTCTTTTTTGGAGGGCCTGAAGACCGCAAAGGCGACTTTCGAGGAGCCGGCGCAACCGTGGGATTCGGAGGCGGCTCCCTTCTGCACGGAGCCGCAGGAGAGAGCGAGAGAGGAGCTGAGTGAGAGAGGAGTAGATTAGTTTTATTTCCCGCATATTTGAACTGTTGTAATAATACAGGTACTCAGAGACTTGGACTTTCTTCTTCGGGTCTGTTTCGCCGAGCACCGGTGTGCTCGGGGGACCCTTTTAGCTAGCTTAGATTTTTCGCAGCTTTTTCGTGGCCTTTAGATTTTTCGCTGCCTTATACGGTTTTACGCGGTTTTTCTCGAACCCCTAGACTTAGGATTTTCTGCTTGACTGTGTCGTAATTAGTAGGATCCCCACACTTAACTGCTTGCCTGTTCCTATAGAGCGATAATTGGACCTACTAATAAATCATTAATAAAAATAGCTGAGTCGCTTTCCTGAGAGCCTACGCGCCGCGAGCCTGCCCCGTCAAGCGCTACTCCTGAACTCGACCTGTCGAGAAGAGGAGGGGTGGGTCTAGACCGGACTCTTTGGATCGAGGACGAGTGACCAGCTAGACGGTGCTTTCGAGTAGAAATTACTTCCTTAGGACTCCGTTTTCCGCTGCACCATATAGGTAGTTTTATTTCTGTCTTTAAAATTCTGCGCGGATCATATTGCATGTAGAGTGCTGGAGACATGTACGCATTTCTATCTTTGCATGCATCATTGATTTTCGCGCATTGGCTTTTTCGTCTTCTCCCCCCTGTTTTTGACTTAATAACCAGGAGAACCGAAAAATTCGTTAGGCGTTTTTGCTTGCATTAAAATATCTAAAAACAAAAACAATAAAATCGGGACTGCTAATCACACTTGACCTAAAAGACACTTCACTAAAAATCTGTCTGTGGGAGAGTAACCCCCTCCTTGTTTGGTTTGGACGAGCGAGAGAGTGATCCGCACCTTAGGATAGAGCCATCCGATCTTTCTTGACTGATTACCGGCTCTGTAGTATGGGACAGTCGGTTGAGAGATATCGGATTCCTATTTCCTCACGTAATCGCTCTGATAGACTAGATGATCACCTAAAATAAAATCGACAAGATAATTGATCGGTCCCTTCGGTCTTCAGCTCTGGGTGCGTAGGTGAATTGGGGGTTTGCTTGTTCATCTTGTGTGATTTCCAGATCCCTTCGATCCTCCTTTCTATCCATCTGTTCCCCACCCACCCTCCCTCCCTTCACTCTTCATCTCTTCTTCTCCTTTACCCCTGGATGATGGAACCCCCTCACTTCGAGCCGACTCTTATAGCTTCTTCTCCATCTTAGAAGAGCATCAGTCCAGTCCACCTTCTAGGGAGGTCGGATCTCCGATCAACCTCCCGCTCCCTCCCTCCCTTTCATCTCACCACTCTGAGCATGCTGTGCGAGACGTCCCAGGATACCAGATAGATCAGATGCGAGACCCGGACGATGTGGTTGCTGAGTTGAGAGCGCACTCCATTGATGACCAGAGAGAGCAGTGGAGAGCAGCAGACATATCCTACTCCAGAAGGATGGAGGAGCACATAGACCAGGGAGCTGAGTCAGCTTCTACACTTGGTCCATTCGTCTTGGATTTGGATTACATTCAGCGACTGCCGACATTTACAGGAGAGATGCACGAGGAGCCGTATCTTCACCTGTCCGCATTTGAGGAGTTTTGTAGAGCACAGAGATATTCAGATATTACCGCAGAGGAGCTGATGACGAGGACCTTCCCATTCACACTTCATGACAGAGCCATGAGATGGCATCGCCGATTGGGGAGGACATTCGAGACGTGGGGAGAGCTACGCCGAGAGTTTCTATAGAGATACTTCCCTCCACGTAGAGCAGATTTCATGCGGTCTTTGATCACCGACTTCTCAGTAGACCCCCAGGAGCCATTACACGAGGCATGGCCGAGGTTTCTTGACCTCTTGAGGAGATTTCCAGACCATGGACTTCCACTGACAGACTTGATTGAGATCTCCATGCGGGGGATGACCGCAGAGCAGATAGCACTGGTGATTATCACACGTGGTGGTTCACACCGCAGTTCCGATATTCACCTACTGGATGCCATCTCGAGACTACTTTCGCAGAGCTCTTCCTCACGAGATGCCTTGGTCGGAACAACACATGCGGACGACGCAGTACCAGTGCAGTGTGTTACTTTACATGATGAGTCAGCTTCTACACTCCAGCCCGAGGACTTGGACCAGATAGCACCACTGACAGAGGAGATGACTGCGATAGCAGAAGTTCGGACCCAGAGTCTACTTGAGTTCCCGTTGATTTTTCAGCTGGAGTTCGAGTTAGCCCCAGAGTTTCCAGTAGACGAGTCTTGGATATCAGACCTTCTGATACTCCAGGAACCGGAGCAGCCACCGCTGTTGCAGCCATTGATTCAGACACTTCAGATTCCAGTCCCGGAAGAGTCAGTTTCCTTCCTGCAGAGACACTTCTTGGATGCAGACAGCTACCGGGACTCAGCCCAGCAGCCACAGCTCGAGGAGAGACACCACTTTGAGAGTACCGACACAGAGAGCCCCGTCTTCGAGCCTTTTGTCCTCCACTTTGTTGAGACAGATACACTTGCTGAGGACCAGTTGGCAGCCAGCATAGCCGCAGAGCGAGGATCAGCCGCAGACACTTTGCCGGCTTCCGCGGTGTTGACTAGTACCTTCTCCTGCTTCCAGATTGCCGATACCTACACTTTCGATGATGATGCAGTCTGGTGCACCGAGTGGATACTTGATAGCAGCACAGATGCCAATCTAGATCCTGATCCTCTTCTTGTCACTTCTGATCTTACATCTTTCCCCGAGGGTTATCTGCGGGAGGATGCCGCACTCGATGAGTACTCGATTTCACCTGCTGAGACTGAATCCGATCTGGTGGAACACAGAACCGAGTCTTTAGATCATTCTGATTCTGAGTCTTCTCACCTCGACGACCCTCGCGAGGATGAGCCCATTCTGCAGATATTCGATGATTTGCCTGATCTGATTATATTTCATGCATCGAATATCAGTCTGCTTAGAGAGTCTCCTGATCTTGACCGCACATATCTATTTGAGACACTGATTGACGTGGAGGATTCTATTACTGATCCATCCTTTTCCACGTTTGATTTCTTCGGCTCTATACTCTCACTCCAATCTGACCCAGAGCCGCTGATTTCTTTTGTGCTACCGGACCCCGATCACTTCTTTTTATATCACTGGCCGGTAGTAGACACCCGCTTGATTGCATACCTGGGTGTCTTTCGAGGTTATTTGCCAGTACGTCCTAGTTCGCCCCTCCGCTTCTTTCTGAGTGGAAGTAGAGGATTACACTGTTGAGTTCGTCGCTGTTCTCATATCGAGATTGCGACAACAGTACGACATTCGCCTTACCAATGCCGTCCTGAACCTTGATACTGCATTATCCTAGCCTTTGCGCCCAGCTAGGGGCGCAAAATCTAGCGCTTGTTGAGAGGCACCTCAACATTGTACTCTTTTGTATATACGTGTTTTGTCTTAGTTTGATCTTTCTGTCTTCCGTTCTTGTTTTCATCTCAGGTCTCGCCTAGGATTATCTTTGCTATACTTAGGATATTCCTCATCCTAAGTATAGGGGGTGGAAACACCGGGTTGTTCATTCGTTCTGTTTCATCACTTCTGTTGTATTGCCTATACTTAAGGTGCTTCACCTTAAGTATAGGGGGAGTGATGCCCCTCCACCTTGCATATATGTGTCGATTTTCTTCGTGTATTGTTACCCCTGTTTTGCAGCCTATACTTAGGGATAGTTTACCCTAAGTATAGGGGGGGTAGACCCTGTATATTCTTCACTCGGATTTCCCTTTGTGTACAGCCTGCTATACTTAGGATTCTTTGATCCTAAGTATAGGGGAAAACCACCGAGTTCTCCTCATTCTATTCATTCACTCATCTCTGTATCTAGCCATTCCTTTTCACTTCCCTGTTACTAAGCACGAGTTATGTCTTCTTCATCGCTTTTGATCACTCTGAGGACATCGTTCGAGCTAAGTATAGGGGGGTGTGTATATATTTCATATATACTTTAGCCATAACTTGTACTTTGTGTGAGTGTGTTAATAAATAAAATGGCTAAAAACCCTAAAAGTCACAAAAATTAAAAATTTTTTTCTGTAAATAATCATTCTTTTATTGCACATACATAGCTAGTGTACAAAATTATTTTTGTAAAAATGTTTTCAAAAATCTTTTGTGTAAAGCTTGTGTGAATATTTTCTTATTAAAATTATGTATATAGTACAAAATTTTTCCAAAATGTTTTGAAAATCAAAAGTTTGCAAAAATCTGGTGTAAATGTGTGTAAATACTTTTGCAAAACTTGCACTTCATGCATTCATCCATTCATGATTTCAAAACATTTTTCAAAAATTTTGCACGATTGTAAATATGTGTAAATAGCATCTTTGTATATATGTATATAGTTTTCCTGGATGATAGTTGACATTTAAACTAAGCCTAGAATTAAATTGGGAAATGGAGCTTGATTAAGATCTTAATCCACCTAATTCTAAGAGGAACCTTATAGGGCTTAGGGTTAAGGCTTTTCAGGTCCATAAGGACTTAATTCTTTGAGTCCACTAGGCTATGAGCATATGTCATCTTGATGAGCCTAAGTAGAACACTTAACAACACACGCATGACTCTTAGAGACAATGGCTTGACTTGCACCAGCACTTTACACATGGCTCTCCACGGATGAGGTGGTGAGGAGACAGTTTCCTTTGGCATGGGGTAGCATATGAGGGTAGTACTTCTAGGCGGAACCTCTCTTCTTCTTCTAGTGAAGGAAGTGTGTCTCAACTTGGTCTAGTGGTGATGAAGGCTAAAGACAGAAGCCGTGGGTTGCAATAAAGCTTCAAAAGAGGGATAGTCTACTGGCTCAAGAGGAAAATTTCTTGTATATATGCTGCACCATGTAGATATGTTGTACAGATGCACTTGAAAAAAAATGCAAAAAGAACTCCAAAAAAAGTGGTGGGTTGGATTGAAAATTTAATAACCCCACCGGAGTGTATATAGTCAAATAAAGCAAAAGCTTATGGTATCCATGTTACATCTCATGAAGCTTGCAGCAGGAGACTTAGCTACACTGGTTGAGCTCCCAAAAGTCTATACCTCTTATTCCCCTTCTTCTTGAGCCGGTTGCACTTGAACTTAGAAGGGAATACCCCGCTTCTCGAGGAAAGAGTTGCTAGACCGAGGCATTAGAGTTACCAGGTTGGGGGAGGTTGTTTCTTTGTTACTTCTGAGGTGGGGAGCTACATATCACTTACACTGCATGGAAAGATTCATGGTCATTAGAGTTTGTGTATGTAGACTTGTTCTGATCTGGTTTATTGAGGAGTCTTGACCATAGATTGGTGGAACTTAGAGACTGTTGAGTTTTAAGCTTAAGTCCAAATAAGGTTCCGACACATTAATAATCCAAAGATCTGATCGAGCTCCATAAATCAATTTAATGAAGGAAATTTTAATATTCAACCTTGATCCATGTACATTCTCCTCCTTTTCTTTTTCTTTCTTTCTTTTTCACTTCTTTTTCAAATAAGTGTTTGCTAAGGGACTAACAAAAGCTAAGTATAGGGGGGTGATGAATACCCATTCATCACTCTTTATTCTTATATTTTAGCTACAAAACCTTTGCAAATACATGTATATTCATGTAAATACAAATAATTATCAAAAGCATGCATTGTATAAAGTTTAATAATTAGCATGTTTTTGTGCAAAAATTAAAGAATAAAGAGTAAAAAGAAAAAGAGGGAAATATTTAGAATAAATATTGAGCAACCTAACCCAAGGGAGGGCTCAGCATGGGCCTGACCGCATAAAAGCCAAAGTAGAGGGAGATATGGGCTCATGTGTGTAAATATATTTGTAAATATAATAAAAATATTTTCCTCCAAAAAGAGACTAAAATGGGCTTGTAAATACTTGTATATATTTATAAATATAAAAATCAAATTAAAAATGGAAAAATTAAAAAGAAAGATAAAAACATTCACATGTAGATATTCATCATGTACATAGCCACTCCTATATTTATTCTACCTTATAAATAAATAAAAATTAAATTCCATAAAATTTGTAAATATTCTATATTTTATAATGTAAATAAATAAATTAAAAACCATTAAAACAAAAACAAAATAAAAATAACAAAATTAAAAACCCAAAAATACCTTGTAAATACACCATGTAAATACATGCACATATATATTTATTTCACCCTTGTATATAAATAATAAAAACAAAATAAAAATACCCTTTTATTCCTAATTTTATACTATAAAGAAATAAAATATAAAATGGGAACAAAAATGCACAAAAATAACAAATTAAAAATAAAAAAACTAAAAAAGACATATTATACATATACCTATGCATAGCTATATTATGTACATACCTCATTTTATTTTGAAAAATTAATTAAAAATCACCAAAAATAGAAAAAATTAAAACAAAAATATTTCATGTTTTGTCTTTTTAATAATTCTGCCATTTACTATTTTTAATTGATTTTTCAATTCATTTCCAAATGGCAGCCTCCCATTGGTCCACGGGGATGTTGACCGCCCGGTCAACTCCCCCTCCAGGACCACCTCCCACGGGTATTATGCGCCCGACCTGACTTCCCCTTATTTTGGAGCCTAAACCCGACAACCTCGCACCTAAACCCAGGATCCTAATCACTCTCTGATGATCCGGGAACCTCGCCCGATCGTTGGCCTCGAGATCCGCGCTCCACATTGCCCTACCCGATCACTTCTAGCCGGACCTGCACCCATATAAATCTCGAGCTCCACCACTTCATTCCTCATCTTTTGGCTCACTTGTTCACCACCCAGGGACCTCCACCGGCTTGGCGAGAGTGACAGCTTGCACCAGCAGGTGTCGCAGCGAGGAGGGAGTAAGGGACCACTGATCCGGTGGGATAGCTCCGCCGTGCTCCGCCCAGAGCAGGAGCCAGAGCCTCGGATGTCGACGCTCCTCGAGGCAAGGACCCATAGCTGCCCAAGCTCACCCACAGTTGACTCGATCACCCAGGTAGCCTAGATCCTTCTTCTTTTTCTCTGATTTCGATTTTCCCCCAAATCGCGCCGCCATCGACTTTCGCCGATTCCGACCATCTCCCCCTCCCGTTTGACCATCGGAATCCACCATCGCCTTCGCCTTCCTCCCACGCACGTTCTCCGCACCCCCGTTCAACCCAACTCGTACAGGAGCTGGGGATTCGAGCTCCTCCGTCCACCCCCTCGCCGGAGTTCGACCACTTCGCCTCCCCGACCACTTTCACCACGCCTAACGGGGTCGAGGCAGTTTGCCCTCGACCCGCGAGTTTGCTGGCACACTTTGCAGGTTCATCCAAGCCCATCTGAGGGCTTGAACCATTTGGTCTAGCTACTCCGCCTCCGCCGACCTCGCCGGAGCTCCCCAGGGCTCTGTTGGGTCATCGGAGGCCTCCATTAGACGCGGAGGTCCCGCAGCTACCTTCTCCGATCTTCAGCGAGCTTCCAGGAGGAGACCAGCACCGTCACAAGCTCGGCGAAGTTCGCCGGAGCCCAGTTCTTCCTCCATCCTTCTCCGCCGTCCGATCAGCCTCCGAGCTCCAGTTTCGATCTGAACCGTCCAATCCAGGAGCAGCAGCTACCGCACGATCTCCAGGAGGACTGATCCGCATCGTCCGATGGCCAGGGTTTAGCTACCACACTTCTCCACCGTTCGATCTCCACGTGGCGACGCCTGGACCATTCGATCCGCACAAGGGCTTCCTTCGTTGGGCGCCACCCACTCCCAGCCGTCCATCTACCCACGTGGCGCCCATCCGTCGGTCGACTTAACAAGGGTAATTTACCCTTAGGCCCTTCTCTTTAGTTTATTTAGCGTTTAGTCCTGTAAATATTTTTAGAGTTTTATTTGCGTTGGTACATTTGCACTGTGGTCCCTGAGTTTTATTTTATTCGCACATATGCCCCTGTTTGTAGTGTAGCACGTGCATCGACACGTGCCTTTTGGGATATTGTGCATATTTAGCCCTGTTGTTCTGCCATGTTATGGAATGAATGAATACTTTTGGATAATTGCAGATATGCCCATGTGAGTTGTTTTTATACGCATGTGCGTGATATATGTGGGTAAATTACAAACAAGTCCTCGGACTTTTGGTACCTGTTACCAAATAGCCCCAGAACTTTGTTTTCTTTGCATATAGGTCCCTGAGTGCCCCAGGCACGCGCTGCGCCCGTATTTTCTTGGGAATTTTGCACCGGGCCCCTCAGAACTCTTGTAAATTATGTACAGGTCCCTGTGCACTATACCTTGGTTTTCTTTTTGAATAAAAATCAAATCAACTCCAAATTCATGAAAATTGGATACATGGCTCCTGCCATGTTTTAAAATTTTCTAGAATTTTTGGGGACATTTTTGATTTTATTTGCTATTTTTAAAAAATAAAAAACAACCATTTTTGTTACTGTCTGTTTTAAAAATTCACAAAAAATATTAAAATACCTCTAAAAATTATAAAAAAATTAGCTACTGTCAAAATTGTCTTGCTTGATTTTCTGACCAATTGTGGTCATTTTTCATCATATAAAACTCATAAAAATTGAAAAACACCTAAAAATCATAAAAATTATAATAAATAATCTAAAAATCCAAAAATAATAATTACAGTGCCCAAATTTTCCTTAAACTTTTTAGTTTATAGGAAAATTGCTTCAGAGCTAAATATGCCTTTTTGCATTTTACATTGGCCTTTTACTCCTGACTGGACAGTACCTTCAGTTTCTTACCTCGTTTGATTTTTAGAAAATTAAATAAAAATCAGAAAAATCCTAAAAATTCATAAAAACAGTAAAAAAACATAAAATAAACAAAACATTTTTATTGGAATTTTTGATTGATTTTTGATGCATTAAATAAATTGTTGATTGCCTTGTTTATTTGTTTTCCTTATTTTCTTAACTCTTTAAAAATACAAAAAAATTATAAAAATTAAAATCCACCAAAAATACATTTTATTTTCTTTCATTCTATTTTTGACTACTTCGTAGGCCGCAAGGCCATCACGTGCTCCTTGTGTTTGACCCTGGTCGCTATACCAGGTTAATAAAATAGCAAGACCGCTATTGTGTTTGAGTGATTTTGATCATATTTGGTGGTTTCTTTTTCTGGATTGACCAAGTCTGATTGCTTGGGTCGCAACGACCTTTGACGACCTTTTACCCGAGTGTTCAGGCCAATCATCAGCAGTCAAGATAGGCATCAAACCCATCACCATAGACCGAAAAGTCATCCAAGAAGACCTCTAAATCGTGACCCACCATGTCCGAGAATATGGACAACATGCACCTTTGGAATGTCGTCGAGGAGTTACATAGACCAAATGGCATCCGTATGGAAGTATACGTACCAAACAGACAGGTGAATGTCATTTTGTTCTGGTCCTTAGGCGCTTTGGCCACTTAATTGTAACTGGAGTACCTGTTTAGAAAGCAGTAGTGACTCTTCCCAGGGGCTGATCAATAAAAGGTAATGGGAAATGTTCCTTCTTGGTGGCCTGATACAATCGTCTGTAGTCCACACAGACCCTCTAAGAAGTGGGTACCCGGGTAGCTATCTTCTCTCCAGACTCACTCACAACTATGGTTCCCATCTTCTTGGGTACCACATGCAATGGACTAACTCACTTGGAGTCAGAGATGGGGTCTAGATAAAATTGACTCTCCACCATTTCAATATTTCCTTCATGACCACCTCTCGAAGGTTTAGGTCCAACTGTCGTTGGAACTCACGCGATGGCTTAGTGTCCTTTTTGAGATAAATATGGTGGGAGCACAAGGCCGGACTTATCCTCTGGAGATCAGCTACACTCCATCCTATTTCCTTGAAATTTCTTTCAAGAACCTCTGTTAGACGAGATTCTTGATCTCCAGTCAAATCCACTGAGATAATGACTGGCATGCTTACCCGCAAGGAATCTATGGTCTCTGAAAGGTCTGAGTGAAGGCAACCAGATTTGAATGTGAGAATTCTCATTGATCATGCAAAACTGGCAAAGACAGCCTTGCTGGTATATCTGTACTCGGTGCTGGCACAGTCTCCACCCTAATTGCTGGCTCTGTGGAAATAAGATAAAGTAATAAATCATCAAACTCTACCCAGTCTATGTCTGAATCCAAGGTATCTGATCAGAATCACAAGACATAAAATCTGCTTCGCTATCCTGAATGCGGTCGTTAGCCTAAAAAATGTCCTCGGCCAAGAATGTGCTCTCCAAACTCTCCTCTGCTAGAAGTTGTGAATCTGTAGTATTTGAAGATGAGAGAAGGGCTCGTGAAATCGGGACAGACCAAGCGGCTTCATCATCAATGATCACAAAGTCGCACTCCTAGTGTACGTCTCGTTCAGCCTCTATCGTCTGCTCTACAACACTAAACTGCTTTGAGTAAGCTGAATCTCGTGCCTAGTCTCATTGGTCGTCTCTATTTGTATACTCTCGCCCTCGAAGTGAAAGTATACCTTGCCACTATCATGGTTGGACACTGCCTTGGCTGTGGCCAAGAATGGACGTCCTAGGATGATGGGAGTATCAACCATAGATTCAAGGATCTCCATGTCCAACACAACGAAGTCCACAGAGAATTTCAAGCCCTGAATTGTAATGTCTATGCCCTTCAACAACCCCTTTGGCCTCTTGACAGATCTATCAACAAACTGAAGGACTGTCCCGCTCTATCGAAGAGGGCCGAACTCGAACGGGTCGAGTAAGGCTACCGGAAGGAGGTTGATAGAAGAGCCACTGTCTAATAAAGTAAAACCGAATCTCTTCTCATGAATATGGCATCAGACATAGGGAGCTCCTGCATCTGGCCTCTTGGCTGACAGATGGTTATGAATAGTGAAGCAGGTGGCACGGGTCAACGCATGGATTTCTGTCTGATGGTTCCTCTTCTTCCTGCGGATAGTGATATTCTCTCTCAAGTTCTTTCAAAGAGAGGGATGTGCTCAAGTTCCTCCTGTAGAGTCAGCTGGATATGAAATATATCAATCATTTGCTGACTGAACATTAACTGCTGATCTTTTTTTTTGGATTTTCTTTTTTATTCCCCTTTGCCAAGTGGAGTGCTTGAGGAAAGGGGATGGTTGGGCCCTCCTCAGGTAGAGCGCTAGGAAGAGGTTCATGTTGTTGAAAAGGTATGTAATCCATACAAGTATCATCAATCTATACATGTGGACACGAAGATGAAGAAATATTTCCTTTATTATTTTTTAAGGTATTGTTTGAATAGTCCCGAGATATAAGAACTGGAGGAGACACGACTGGAATACAAGGGGTGGCATCAGTACCACCCACGACATGTGGAAACACGATGGCATCAGTATCGCTGACTGGATCAAAGTCCTTGGTGGCGTTAGCACCACCGTCATCATCATCTTTAGTGGCATCAGCACCGCTATCCTCATCGTCTAGTGCTCTTGGATCCTCGTGGTGTCGTCGCTTAGACAAGGCACTGTCGACTGACATCCTACCGCTCCTAAGTGACATAAAATCAACATCAAATGTATAAGAAGTAATGTCACCCATTAAATCACTAGGAGTGGTGGTCTCTGCAAAATGTACATGCTCGGATTTTCTCTTTAGGTTATTAAGGTTGGGCTTGATCTGAGCGGGTATTGCATCCTTTCCTTTGACGAACTCCCTCATCTCCTGGAAAAACTCATCCATCTCTCGCCTAGAGGATGGCTACTGATCTACGAGTAGGCAGGCTAAATCATCAAGGGATGGGTTCTCATAGGATAACCCATGACAACCGGACGGGTGCCTCACTGAAAGTGAGGCTGCTGCTAGAACTGGTGAGGGAGAGGCTGAGAATACTGCTGAGGCTACTGCTAGTGTTGCCTCCACTATTGTCCCTGCTGGTAGGGATGAGGACCCGGCTGATATTATTGTTGTGGCTGGTGGGAGAACTGGGGCTGCTGCTGTTGCTGACCGAACTGTCCAACCTGAGCTGGGGGCTGTTGCTGCTAGGATGAGGCACCTCTGTTCGACCACCTGAATCCGGGATGATCTCGACAGATTCCAGGCTGCTATCAGTCATATCAAATCCTGTCAACTTCCATCGATGGCTCATGCTCGTAAGGGGACGGAGGGAGAACTGTCCGTGGCTAATCCTGCTGATACACCACCATCTGATGTCCTGAGATGGCGGTGACTGAGAGTACTTATGCTACAGCTATTGGAATGGCTCTGCCTGGATGTGGTGAACCTGGCAAATGGGGCAGAGTGTTGGGACGAGCGGCTGTTGTTGGGATTAGCCAGTGACCTGAGACGGGGCCGACAAGTCGTCTATGCCTCTTAGAGCCGCATGATCTGGGTCTTCATGTCACTCAACTTCTTTGCCAACTGATTGATCTACGTCATGACCTGGCACCGCTTCTTCTTAATGATTTTGATGCGATCCAGCTTCTCACTGATAATGCCCATATCAACGGTCAACGATTCCACTTGTGCTGCGGCTGTTGAAGACGTGGATTGACCTACATCAACTCGTGCTATCCTCTGATAGGACACAACATGGGGTGAGGGCTTCCCCTGAGTGTAGAGTCGGGTCTGAGACATCACTATGTAATTCTCGGCCATCTCCTCATAGATGGCCCAGACCTGATCTTCATCCTTGATGAAGTATGAGCCCCCACAAGAAGCATTCACTAGGCCCTGCAGCTCCGGTGTCAGCCCACAAAATAAGCTCTGTACTAGGTTGGGATTGGAGATATCATGATGTGGACACCAATTGATGAGTTCTCGGAATCGATCCCACGCTTCATGAACTGCTCGTTCATAAACATAGAGAAATTGTTGATCAAAGCTTGCATTGCTTTCGTCCGGCCGAGTGGATAGTACTTGTTCAAATACTCGGTCCGGAGCTGCTCCTACGAAGTGATGTGTCTCCCCAAATGATTCAGTCAGTAGGCTGCTCTGTCTACTAGGGAGAAAGGGAATGCCATCTTCTTGATGGTGTCCTTGTCCACGAATCGGTCGTGGATAGTGATGCAGATCATATCAAATTCTTGAAGGTGCAGGTGCAGCTCCTTGGTGGAAACCCATGGAACTTGGGCAAGAGCTGAATGGTCTGAGGTGGAAGCTTGAAATCACCCAGAATTGCTGGCAACTGGATCCAGCTGTGTGTGAGAGTTGCACCAAGGTTGTGCAACTGTCTCATCGGTCGAGGCTGCCTGGCTGGCTCCGGCTGCTCCTCCGGCTCTTCTGGTTGGTCTCCCGCTCCTCCCCCACCTACAGGAATGTCTCCTTCGGCTGCTCGCTGCTGCTCCTCTCTGTTAGCTCGCATTTGCTCTAATTCTTGACGAACCTCAACCATAAAAGCTCCCTGATCTCTGATTTGACGTTGCATCATCTCTAGGGAGGCTAGCAAGGTGTTGTTGATGACACCCTAGTATAAAACATACGTGGTGCTCTGGGGTTGTCCATCAGTGCGTCCAACGCTGCTGGGCATCTCTTGGGTCTCTGCGAAGGCAAAAGACCCCAACTCAGGTGCTATCAAATGAACAAATATCTGTGCTGGTCTTTGCTCAGGTACCTCAGGACTAGAAGAAGGGTGGTCGGGTTCAGAAAGTTGATTTAAGCTCTCCAAAACCTGCTTAGATGAGTGAGTCAGAGTGCTTGGATTTGGTGCTACCAAGGGAGCCTAAGGGACCTCCAACCCATCATCATGATCTAGAAGAAGTGTGGATGGGATCTGGAAACAAACAAGATCAACAATCAAACCCCCAATTCACCTACGCAATGGTGAGCTGATGTCTGTAAGGGTTCGATCGCTTATCTTGTCAATTTTATTTAGGTGATAATTCAGTCTAGCATGGTGATTAAGAGAGCTATTAGGTACCCGATGCTCCCAAAAGACTGGGCTAATCCCAAAGCTAGATCTTTCCCAGCTAGTACAAGTTGCGGACCGTTTACCGGCTACCCGATCAACTCGCTATGCTAAGGATATTGCAGCCCATTTAACCGGAGACCGGAGCGATCCTCACTGGAGAACGACTAACCTCAAGACCAATAGTCTAACGAGAGTTCATGTGTGGCTCTAGTATAGTGTGCAGGTCACTCTCTCGTGCAAGAAAATCAAACAAGAGATGACTCTCCCAAGACAGATTTTTAAGTGAGGTGTCTTTTAGGATCAAGTTTGTTTAATAATTCCAATTTTATGATTTTCTTTTTTTATGGTATTTTTCAATATCAAGCAAATGCCTAATGAATTTTTTTGATCTCCTGATTATTTTAAGTCCAAAAATAGGGGGAGAAGTTGAAAAAGCTGATGTACGATCAAACACTATGATGCATGCAAAGTTAGAAATGCGTACTTGTCGCCAGCACTCAACATACAGGGTGATTCATGTATAAATTTAAAGACAGGAAATTAAACTAATCTAAATGATGCAAGAAGAAAACGACCTTAGATGAGCAACTTCTAATGATCGCGAAGAACAATATCTAGCTAACTAAATCAAGTCTTGAGTCCGATCTTGGGAACCACTCGGTGCCCGCCATAACAGGTCCTGCTAGCACTGTATGCGGTCCCTCACAGCATGTGGACTCGAAACTAATTAAACTAACTTTTTATTATGAATTATTAATAAGGTTTAGTTACGAATCTATAGGTGCAGATAATATATTAGGGATTAGGTACATCACAATCACAGAAATTCCTAAATCTAAGGGCCAAATTCTTCGAGAATCAAAAGAAAATATAATGCGACAAAATCAAAACCTGTGAAAACTGCGGTGAGGTCCCCCGAGCACACCGGTGCTCGACGAAACAAACCTCGATAAGCCAAGTCCAAGAAAGTCTGAGTGTCCATGTATTATTACAATAATAATAAAATGGTCTGTTGAAATAAACTAATCTATGCTAATCTATCAGATATAAATAATTCCTCTCTGACTGCTCCTCCTCCTCATGTACATGTCTCCTCCAAAGCTTCCTCGGGCGGTTCCTCGCATAAAAAGCAAAACAAAAGCAGGTCAGAAATAGTTATAACAGATAGATATCAAAATATGCAAAAAGATTGAAAGGACTACTAAGCCGTACTCCTCGACAATGGCACCATTCTGATGAGCGGCCAACCGATTAGGGTTAAGTATCAAGAATAAACACGGGTTGTTGTGACCTCAATCAGCTAGCCGGGCTCAACAAGAAAAATAGAAACCACTCAAAATATAAAGCAATCAAGCACGAAATCTAATGTTAGTGGTTTTTGCTATTTATTTAACCTGGTATAGCATCCATGGTCGAGCTCAAGGAGCACAGAAATGTACGAAGTAGTCGGCAATCAGAGAAATAAAGCATATTTTTATCAATTTTAATTCTGCAAATTTTTTATATTTTTTAAAATAAGAAGCAAGATAAAGCAATAAAAGGCTAACAAGCTTCATCAATTTTTATTGAGAGTAAAAAATGCCCAAAAAAGGAATCAAAATATCTTTATGTTTTTCAAATATTCAGATGTTTTTGATGATTTTATGGGATCTTTCCCATTTATATATGATTTTATAAAAAAAATCGAATAGAGCAAAACATCGAAACAATACATAGCCAGGATAATATTGCAAGTTATCTAAAATGCCCTAATGTCTTAGGGTGCAATTTTATGCGAAAATAGATAATAAGAGCTACAAACAGATCTAAAATCCATTTTTTTGAATTTTCTAGAATTTTTAATGATTTTTATAATTTTTTGAGTCTTTTGTAATTTTTAAGGTTTTTACAAAGGCTAATGCAATAAAATTGGAACTGGAATTAAAACACATACATACAAGCACACATTAATTTTTGTGAGCTTTAAAGCAATTTATATATTTTTTGGTATTTTATAAAACAGAAAGAACACTTTTTAGGGGTTTTTGATTTTTAAAAAATAAAATACAACACAAAATCAATCCCAAAAAGTTGCTACAAATACTACACGTTAGCAGGAGCTAATGGTAATTTTCGCATAATTTTTGGGCTTGATTTGATATTTATTTAATTAAAAACAAGACAGATAGTTCACAGGGACCTACTTGCAATAATAAGAAAGTTCACAAGCTGATTAATAACATCTAATAAAAGTCTAGGATCGTTATTGCAAAATAATCGGAATATTCACGCACATGCTCATTCAACCACGCACAAGGGCATAAATGCAAATATCAAAAAGCTTCCATTTAAAGCATAACATCCATAAATTTTAGGGTAGATACTCCAAAAACACTTCAACACCACGTGGAACGGCACGTAAGTTCAATTTAACTGGACTGAAATGCAAATACTAAAAGTTCGAGTTCCAAACTATAAATTAATTAAACTACAACTTTATTAATGGACTAAATATCTATGCATAAAGGTATGAGGGTAGAAGTGAAATATACCCATGCTAGGGCACATGACGCATGCGGAAGACATCGTGGTCGTACTGGCTCTGATCACTGCCACCTGCTGATCTGATGGTACAGAAGCCATCACGGACGTGGGGCTGGATCTGGAGCTATTGCTATGATGTAACGGCTGCAACAACCTTCTATTGGGTAGCTATGATGCAATCTGGCAGGAGGCGGAGGGATCCAACGATAGACGGGGATGAAGGACGAACAACCTCTAGGTAAACTTCGATCGGTGACTGGAGGAGATCCACCTGGCTGATGAGCTCACCAAATAGGTCTGGAGCATCGTTGAGGTACTCCTGTCTGATGGCAAGCTCCGATGTAAAGGAGAACAGTCGGATGACCGTCGTAGTGGAGGTGCATTTGGAGCTTCTCTACCTGAACAGTCGAGGGCCAAATAGGGGTCCACCGCACGATCCAGGACCTGTAATGGGAATGTCGCTTGGAGGCGTAGCTCTAGAGAGGATTATTTCTTAGCAAAACACATAAAAGCGAGGGTGGATGGAGTTTGATTCCCGACAAAGGTGAAGGAAGGGAGTCGCAACCATAATCCCAACCAGAAGGTCGAGCCTAAGGTTGATCAGGCTGCGGTGCAAAGGTGAATGTTCGTAGGAGATTCGATCGATAAGAACGTGAGGGTGAGATGAGACTCCGACAACCGGGGCAGAGTAAATGAACAACGATGGATGCGAACGGGAAGATTCGATGAAATAGGGAAATGAAGTTGAAATAAGTGTTAAATGAAGGATGGAACACATTCTTGAACTTCAGGTAAAGAGGATCATTGGGGTAGTAGCCTCAACCGAGCTGCGGAAGGCCATGAGGCTAGATGCAACGATGCTCGCCGGCTACGTAGCTGAGCTACGTGATTACGCGACCAAACTCCGATCCAAAGATGGCCTCCGGTAGCTGTCACTCAACCAAAGGTGTCTAGGGGAGGAAGAAGGGGCGAGGCATGAGCTGAGCTACTGAGGAGGCAGAAGAGACAATTTATAGGCTTCCCAGGAGGGTGGAAGAATCGGGCGAGCACACACAACCCTAGTAAGATCCGCACCTTCCTAGGGATCCGCGAAGATGCTGGACCTCATGAGGAGGCTCGGGCGAAGATTCAAATCAAGAGGAGGTGTGACCCGATCGGGAAAAAATGGGAGAAAACACTCCGGTGAGAGAAGTCAGGTCGGGTCTGCCCTGGAAGAGGGTGTTGACTGGAGGTCAACACCCGGTGCCGACCAATCAGGAAAAAGGATTTTACAAAATATTTACAAAATCAATAAAAATAGTAAATGAATTCAAAATAAAAAGTGTATATAATAAAAAATGTTTATTATTTTTCAAACTATTTTTTGTAATTTTTAATTATTTTTATGTAAAATTAATTAGTGTATATATAATATATAGTTTTATGTATAGATATTATATACATATGTATTTTGTAAAATTATTTTTATTTTGTTATTTTTACACAAATACCCCAATTTTGTATTTTATTTATTTTCAACATATTTTTTAAGGATATAAAATAATTTTAATTTTATTTTTATGATTTATTTACTGGTATAGAATAAATAGGGAGTGAGACATATATACATGTATTTTGTACAAGTGAGAAAGAATTTTATTTTTATTTTTCTAATTTTAATTTTATTTTTTTATTTTTAGGACTATATACAAGGAGGCAGAAAGAATATTTTATTTTTATTTTATCAAAAATAAATATTTACATATATAGGTGATATGCACACATAGAGTAAGCCCTATCTCTCTCTACTTATTTTCTTTGGTGATCAGGTCAAGGCTTGATCTTCTCTTGAGGTTCAGGTCACTCTGTATTTATTCTAATACATCCTTAGTTTTTTCCTTTATTCTTTTATTTTTACACAAATACATGCTAATTAAACAATGTTAACACATGCATGCTGAATGCTAACTTATTGTATTTACACCTATTTATATGATGTTTTGTCAAGATAAATAGTTAAAATAAAAGAATAAAGAGTGAGAATCGGGGATTCATCTAGGGGAGATGGGGAGTTCGTCAAGGAGTCAATCTATGCAGATAAGGTTGGATGATGGAGCTCTAGCTGGATGGTTGGGGCTCAGATGCAGGCGGTGAAGGTGGAATGAAAGAATGAATCAGAACGAGAAGTGTAGTGGATATAGGCGATACTTGAATCTACTGACGTGCTCAGCAGGATCAGGCAGAGGTGGGTAGTCAGGTCTTGGCCTCAACCTCACTGCGGCGGGCGGGGAGGCTAAACACGACGGAGCTCTCTAGCCACGTGGTTGAGCTGTGACTTCAGACCACCAGACTCCAATCCAAAGGCGCCTCCAAGCTGTTGTCACTCGTCTAGGGGTGTCTAGGGGTGAAGGAAGGGGTGAGGCACGAGCTGCAATTCTAGAAGACGGACAAGAGATTTTATAGCCAACTTGAGGAGCCTTGAAAGATCGAGCGAGAGCACGCAACCTTAGGAAGATATGCACCTTCCTAGGGATATGTGAGGATCACAGATCCTAGGAGGAAGCTCATGAGAGAAATCAGGACAAGAGGTGGTTGGAGTCGGGCTGGTAAATGGGGAGAAGGAGGTCCAACGAGAGGGATCCGAGTGTGACTTAGCTAGAAGGAGGCGTTGATCGGAGGCCGATGAAACTCCTGGACCAATCAGGAAATTTGACTGTACAAAAGAATTGAAAAATCAATAAAAAATGACAAATGAATTTAAAATAAAAAATGTATAAAATATTTTTTTTATTATTTTTCAAACTATTTTATGTGATTTTAAATTATTTTTATGAAAAGTAAATTAATGTATATACAATATATAGTATTATATACATGTACAGTATGCCTATGTATTATAAAAAATTATTTTTATTATTTTTTACTTACACAAATACCCTCATTTTTTATTTTATTTATTTATAGAATAATTTTAGGATTTTATTTTTATAAATTATTTAATGGCATATAATAAATAGTGGAGGTAATATGTACACATGTGTTTTGTACAATAAATGGAGGGTTTTAATTTTTATTTTTATTTATTTATTCTGATTTTTATATTATTTTTAGAAATATGTACAAGGATGTAAAAATAATTCTTTAATTTTATCTTGTTAAAATAAATGTATAATTAATAAGTACAGATATATGTAGTATATACAGTACATAGTGGACCCTATCTCTCTCTACTTATTTTATTTTATGATCAGGTCAAGGCATGACCTTCTCTTAAGATTTGGGTCACTCTGTATTTATTCTAAATAAATCATTCTTTTTCTTTTTCTTTATTCTTTTATTTTTTCCAAAAAAATGCAATATTAACTTAGGCATGCAATTTGTTAAATGATCATATTTACAAGACTTTACATGATGTTTTGCCAAGAAAAATAGCTAAAATAAAATAATAAAGAGTAAGAATCAGAGATTCATCAAAGTATTTCATTCCATTATATGAACTAAGGCATAAATTGCATTTGTACTTATGAGATTCTTAGTATAATCATGATTATGTACCATGAACATTTTGACATCATACAACTATCGATATGAAGAGTTAGATCATAAAGGTTAATGCTTGATTGTAGATCTAAAGAGTTAAAGAGTAGCTTACCGGGATCGAGACAAAAGACACATATATTGTCACGAACGTGCACACATCCTTTGACCAAAAATAAATACACACCTATGTATCCATGCATATACATTTGAGCAGACCAATAGATTGATGTCCCGATAAAGTCTATATATCATCGAACTTTTGTGCATATAAGAAAATGTGAGATGTATGATCTCTTAATGAAATCATACAAGTTCATAGTTTCTGCATTGAGAGGGGAGCTCCTCATGAGACATTGGGGTCACGCCGAATTCCATTGATGGTTGTCATGTCTACGGGATAATATAAGAATTCGTAAATACTTATATATGCTTTTGAAAAGTATATGATTGATATTGTCTCTCAAATATCGATTGAGGATTTTATTGATAAACCTTCAAAGAGGTATTCAAATATGAGTTTAAAATTTGAGTTTCTTCAAGATCTTCTAGTATGCAGGTTGTGTGGGTATTAGGATTGCTCTAAGTTGATGCGATCATAATAGATTGTATATCATGATATTTCCATTCTAAGATATTGATGAATCTGTGGGCAGGTCTTACTGACTATGCTTTCTATGCTTTGAGTCTAAAGATGAATGAGAATTAATTGAATTAAATCTCAATTCATAGAATTAGTACTAAATCTAAAGAGTAGGAAATGTAAAAGTGTTAGAGTTAATTAGAAATTGATTCAATGTCTCACTAAATCATATATCGCAAAGTGGTGTAAAGCATATACAACAACAGATCGAACACAACAAAATAAAAGGGTAGAAGACGATGCTTGCACATGTGTGAAGCATAAAAGAAATGTCACAACGAACCTACCACCTACAAAAAGCAATCCATCCCCTTGCAGTCAGAGTTTTTTTAGGAGGACAATAGGAGCCATCTTCTTGGACTTTAGAGAGGAACCAAAAATCGATCTCCACCATCAGTCGACGAAGGGGAGGCTCCAACTTTCAGAATTCCTGCATAAGAGACAAGCTAGTAATTTCATAGGTAGGGCACCTGCGTCAAAACTTACAAAACCATCACAACATCTTTAAATTGCCCAGAAACAAGAGACACAAAAGAGATCACTTTTGATTTAATGCAAGGAATCTCAAGGAAAGCGTAACAACATCTTGCCATCCAAACGGATCACCAAGGGTTACCTTATAGTAATGAGGTTCCAATCGATAGACTCATCAGTCGTTGATGCATGGAATGAATCCATCTTACATGATCGAAAAATGTCACGGGTTACATCACAATCATTGAATAAGTGGCGTAGCTCTCAAATTACATACGGCAAAATGGTATTTGTTAGTTCACACTTGTAAGATTCAAATGGCCAAGGATATTTTAAGTATGTTTTTGTGTGCACCATCCAAAACAAAGTTTGATACTTGGATCGAAAGAGCTGCTCCAAAAATTACAACGTACTGCCAAACGGATCCCCACGTCGACTTGCACAGT
Organism: Ottelia alismoides; assembly: GCA_037367405.1. NCBI lineage: Eukaryota > Viridiplantae > Streptophyta > Magnoliopsida > Alismatales > Hydrocharitaceae > Ottelia > Ottelia alismoides. Next base: position 443,796 of record JAZKJV010006930.1, read on the forward strand.
GTAAATTTATCCACGAGTCGAGCTAAGCTTGGATTCCTTAGGCTCCGTTTAGTTGTAGGGTTGGACAGGGTTGGGTTGACCCAACCCAGGGTACCTTTCCTTCCAACCCTCTCAATCTTCCTCACAAATTACTATTCACAGAGGTACCCCAATCCAATCCAATCCTGCCCAACTCTCCAACCAAACGGATTGGAAAAATCGACGGAAGGCGAAGGCTAGAGGTGCAGACTTCCCCAACCTCTCAGAACCTGACTGAGTCTAAGTCAGGAAGTATTTATTTTGCGTGAGGAGGGATAATTTGATTCGTACGATGCTTTTCAAAGCTTTATAGCCGAGAGCCAAAGTCTCAACGGAAGTCGATTTTTGAAAACTTTTAAACCATTTGAAGCTGGAATCTCAAAAGGTGAGACCGTCTTTCGTTGAAACCAATCTGTTGTCAATGAAAGATCAAATGTCGGGTTTGTTTGATTACTGATGAGGTGAGTTGGGATAATCTGTCAGTAGTAGTTATTTGGATGGTTACGAGGATTGGAGAGGGTTGGATTGACAAATATGATGTGATATCATATTGATTATGTGTTATATTATTTTTTTAATAATTACACTACAAGAAAAATGAGTTGTGATCACGGAATTTGGCTATGGAAACTTGTGACCACGATAATTCCGTGGCCACTAGTTTCTCGTAGCCACAATCCATTGCCAAAATCTTCATATAAGAGTTGTGGCCACGATAAATTCGGTGGTCACTTGTAGTGGCTACGACATATTCGTGGCTAGAGAACTCTCGTGACGAGACTTGTAGCTACAACTACTGGCCACGATGTGTCGTGGCCAAAGCCCAATTCTGTGGCCACAAACCCCATATCTGTGGCCATAGTTCTGTAGCCACAACTTATTTTCCTTGTATTATTATAATATATTTTTTATGTTATTTTTTTATTTAAACATGATTAAAAAATATCATACCAAAAAATTACAGAGTCCATATAAGAAATCCCAACCCAAGAATGTAGAGAAGAAGCTAGAGGTATGCCAGAATACATCGAGATACCCTAGCAACAAAACATGCCCTTTTCCTTTTCATAACAATGAGTAGAGGTATAAACGTATCGAACCTGAGCGAATCTACATTTTTTAGGTTCGGTTCGTTTGTTTAAACGAGCCTAAACCTGTGTTCGAGTTCGGTTCATTATTTTTGAATTGAATATGAATCGAACATCTTTTTAATCGAATCGAGCCTAAGGAATATCGAACTTGACGATTCTCTAATAAGAGGGAGTAAAAAGAAAAGAAATGGAAATAATGAGTGTTTATAATTAGAATAAACATTCATTCAATTCATTTCTTTATCTAATTACTCTTCATCTTTTGAAAAAAAAATAGATTAATCAAGATTCATCTAGTTGAAAAGGTATAATTATAATATTTTTTATATCCTTTTATATGAGGATAATGAATAATTTGGGGATACACAATAAGATTTATACTTGTTCCATTGATTTGAGGACAAAGAAAGGAAACGTACTAGACACATAGATGTGGATGTTTTAACCACGACATGACTATTTATTTTGAGATAATTTATACCGAGATAAAATTTACTTATTTCGTAAATACTCACTTATCTTCAGACAAAGTTCACTTATCCTTGAACAAAATCTACTTATATCAAAATAACACACTTATGCGGATAAGGATTTGTAAATATGTATACACACACATGGTTATCGAGCTTTTAACAAATCGAATTTGAGCGAACCTATTATTTTTAAGTTCGATTCGTTTATTAATCGAGCCTAAACTTATATTCAATTCATTTAGTTTATTTCCGAACTGAATCTCAATCGAGTTGCATCCCGCATGTAGCTTTTCCAAAATTGACGAATGCTAATCATTAACTCTGACAAACAAACGAATAGGACCCCCCTGCCAAGAGAAACTGTCCTCTTATCTTATAAATTTTAGCAACGAGGCCTACAGGAAATTTTAAGCAGAACATAACATACGTGATGATTGCGATGAGAGGAATTCAAAAGTGTGATCTCGCAGGGAGAGGAAGCAATTTTGCTTTCCATCCCGTTAGTTTTGCGTAGAAGTAGAGATAGTGGATGACCAATTCTTTGTAAGTAACTTTTGTCTCTACGGAGGAAATCTTAACTGTTTGCTTCATTAATCCGCAAATTGTGTGAATGCACGTCATACTAATGGCTCTCTTTATTTGCTTGCAGTGGATTTTTCTAATGCCTGCAATATAGTTGATAGGTCCGTCTTATTATGACAGGTGAGAGAAAGATGCCCTTCTATATATTTCTTGGTGGAGTTCTTATATGGGCAGGCAAAAAGGTTGTACCTTTGAGATATGTATATTTGATCTTCCGTTGGAATGCAACAGGGTGATCCTCTAGGCCCGCTCCTATTTTCTCTCGTTCTACACCCACTTATCCATTATATCATGGATAATTACAAAATACTTCTTCATGCCTGGTATCTTGATGATGGTACAGTTATTGGAGATACATTTGAGGTGGCCAAGGTTTTAAATATCATCCAACAACGTAGGTCAGACTTGGGTTTAGTTTTAAATATTCATAAAACGGGACTCTTTTGGCCTAATTGTGATAGCAGGAAGCTTCGCAATTCCCACCCGATATTGGTAGACCTTATTAGGTGTGAAGTTGCTTGGAGGGGTTGTTAGTATAGATCAAATTTTTTTTGAAAGCCTAGCTTTGAAGAAGGCTGCTAAAGCGGTGAAGTTGATACATCTTCTATCTCAGTTGAAGGATCTCCAGAGTGAGCGTCTCTTACTTCGTTCTTGTAAGGACCTATCAAAACTTTATTCGGCTTAAGGGCTTGTCAACCTTTGTACATGAAGGAGGACGTAATTTTACTTAATAGAGGCTTACAAGGTTCTATTGAAGATATTGTTGTTTGTAGAGTATCTTTTTTTGGAGATCTTCAATGGAGGGTGTCTTCTTTGCCCATTCAACTTGGTGGTTTGGGGATACTTTCAGTAGTGGAGGCTTCTTCCTACGCTTTTGTATCTTCCAGGGCGCAATCTTGGGAACTTCAGGACCATATCCTGCGTGACAGTAAAATTTATAATATGGACTCCGACTCCGACTGTGCTCTTCAAAGACTTCATGGTTTGATTCCCTCGTTCGACCTCAGTTGTTTCTGTAAAACGGACACCGTCCGCCTTAAGATCCATAATGTTTTGGCGAGTACATTTTTTTAGCAAAATAATTGAGGATATGGAGTGGTATTTAACATGTCCGTTAAATAAAAGGTATTTTTTGGTGTCTTCAAGTTGTTCATGCCCAAGATTTTCTCCTTACCCTTCCTATAGACGGACTTGGACTTCACATGTCACTGGTGGAGTACCGTAGTATTCTCAAATATCGTCTCATGATTCCGTTATTTCCTGCTGATGAGATTTGTCTAGTCTGTCGCAATGCATGCTTAAACAATTTTGGTGATCATGCCATTCATTGCAGGGAGCTCCCGGGGTTTAAGTATAGACACGATCTCATTAAAGACATTTTATTCGATGTCCTGAAACGTACATGTATTGCTGCTAAGAAAGAAGGGCCAGTGAACTTTTTAACTGATCTACAGGAAGGAAGATCTACACTTAGACCTGCTGATATCTTGATTTTTAGGTGGATATGAGAACATGCTTGTGTAGATTTGACAGAAGTTTCCCCGATGGTGGGGTTGAAGAGCGGGACCTTCACAGTAGGGAATGCTTCCCGTAAAGCTTCTTTAGCAAAAGTGGTGAAATACGAAAAAGCCTGCATGGAGAATCAACATGCCTTCATCCCCTTTGGTTTTGACACCTTTGGCTTCCTAGCACCGGAAGCTATTGAGATTTTAAAGAGGATCCAAAAAATGATGAACATTAATGTGATGGATACCAGATCTATGGATATAGTGTTTAGAAGGATTGACTTTGCAATTCAAAAAGAACTAGCGGCGCAACTTGTTGTCCGCTTGCCTTATGTTTCGACGTAAACTTTGTCACTAGAAATATGTAATTAACGGTTCTAGATCTTTATTGAGGACTTAATAAAAGCACCTCTGATACGCAAATATTTGTATTCGTGTATGTCTTAGTTTTAGTAAAAATCTAGATTATCAACACTGTAGCTGTTACAGTACACTGTAGTTGCATTGCAATGTGTAATACGTGACTTCGAACATGTGTGATGTTATTTTTCCCCTAAATTTGAAATGCAATAGAAAAATAACTGTTTTGTCCAAATAGATTTCGAATGAATAATTTAAGAGGTTTCTGATGGATAAATAGTATTTTGACGTCTCACATGAAATTAAATCTTACGCTCTTGTGTTATTGGGGGATTTTTTTCTATATTCTAAAAAGTAATGGAAAAGTTCTAATTCAGATCAATTAAAAGTTTAGTTTTAATTAAGAGCTTATATGTTTTTAGACTACCACAACAATTTTCTTGTAGATATTTGATATTGCATAAATGTCGTTCTATTCTACCTATTTGTACATTTACCTTATAAGATAAATATTGCATAGTTGCTTAGATATTCCTGCTCTATTTAAAAAATATATGGGTTATGTTTTTATTCTTCTTGATATTTTTGCATGGATGCTACTACAAATAGTAATTATACCAAAATACCATTCTATTCCATATAATTGCTTGTATATCATTTAATTATTGATATTTTTCAACAATTCGTAGAAACATGTCGTCATTTTGAGAATCTCTCCTCAACATGTTAGATGTGGCTTGGGTAGATCATAGCAACATGTCATCACTCTGAGAATCTCTCCTCAACTTTGATTCCATCCAAATGCTGAGAGATTATGCCAATTGTGCGTTTGTGGGCTCTTTGCCTTGCTAGAAACAATGAACTTTCCATGCTGAGAGGTTATATATTAAGAATGTAATCCACATTGCTCAGACTCTCCTCGAGTCTTGGTTGTTTTGATCATATTTTTTAATATATTGGGGCGAATACCTATGCGTGTTCTCCTTTTTTGTTAAAAAAAATACTGATATTTTTCATATATGATCATCATCTATCAGATTCAATGCCACGTAAGCAACACGACAACAACAAAGCCTTTTCCCACAATTAAGTAGGGTCGAGTACATGGATTCTTCGCCTCCATTCAGATCTATTTTGGGTCAATCCCGGACTTATATCCACAAAACTAAGATCCCTTCGTATGGTCTCTTTCCAGCACTTCTTGGGTCGTTCTCGCCCTCTCTTACCGGCTCAACATCCCAACACTTGCATCTCCTAACTGGTGCATCAACTGATCTTTTTTGCAAATGTCCAAATCATCTTAAGAGGTTTTCTCGCATCTTATACTCGATTGGAGCTACACCAACTTTGTTTCTAATTGCATCATTCCGAATCCGATCTTTACGTGTGTGTCCACACATCACCTTAGCATTTTCATTTCTGCTACATTCATTCTTTGCACATGTCTATATTTCACAGGCCAACATTCAGATCCATAAAGTATACCAGCTCTCACGGTTGCTTTGTAAAACTTTCTTTTAATTTTTAAAGGAATTTTCTTATCACAGAGAAGAGCAGAGGTTCCTCTCCACTTTAGTCGGCATGCATTTATTCTATTAGTAACATCTCCATCAATTTCCCATCATGTTGCAGAATAGATCCCATATATCTAAAGGAATCTCTCTTCTGAATGTTATCGTAACAAATCTTCTCCTCAATTCCTTCACCATTACTTCCATCAAGGGTGCACTCCATATATTCCATCTTGCCCCTACTTATACGAAATCCTTTAGTCTCCAACTCATGTCTCCAGACCTCAAGCTTCTCATTTACTCCATCTCTAGTCTCGTCAATTAACAATGCCACGTAAACAATGGTAGAGAAATATTAAAAAAAAGTATCTCCCGAGATAAAGTATTTGCAATTGTATTGTCTTTTGTTAAATATATAACAATGATATCATTTATTGTAAAATTACAGTTTACTTTGAAATTAATGGTAAATGTTACATATATTGATGTATCATTAATGACGTTGATATAACAATACTTATCCGTCGCTATTTTTCAAAATTTTACGAAGGATTTATCAACAAGTATGACATTCGTTGTTAATCTTAAATATTGCAACAAATAATATCGTAGTTATATATTTAACTATGGATGATATAGTGTAAGATTTTAAAAACACAAGCAAGCAAAAGACTTTTTATTAGCATATATAAAAAATGAATCATTTTTGCAGTTATAATTAATTTATATTGCCAAAACAGGACAAAGTAATGAATGGACGGTTGAAATATAGGATCCTAAACAGGAATTGTAATTTTATTAATCTTAAATAGTAAGAATATAATTTTTATTTTATTATCTTATCCCAAATACTATTTCATTTACTATATATATTTACTTATTAGTTTGTTATAATTCTTACCAATTTATTCGCAGAAGTTCAAACTAATTTGTTTAAATCTCCAATCGTTATGAAATACTCTAAAAAAATATCCTCAGTTTCTTCGCCGAAAAACTAGCCCATGTCATTCAGTCAATAAACATTCTCTTTTCAATTTTGAGAAATATATTTTTAGCAAATAATCAAATTTATTCTTAAAAAATAAGGCTTCTGATGGCAATTTTTTCAGCAAACTATTTTACGTAATATAATAACGTAATTGACGTTATTAATAACTGAAGAGTTATTTTATTTATTGCATACTCAAATTGGTTCTTATTGATAATACTTTAAATTCAAATGAATGTTCTTAAGAAAATTTTAACGTAATTCCACATTTATCGCATTAATTTTTCCCTTTTTCTTTTTAGGAAAAAAATCCAAGGAGAATTTTAATTATTAAGTACCGTTATAGTTCTAACTTTTAGTATTATGGCACAAATCTTTGAAAAAAAGTACATTTTATCGAAATTGTATGTATACCATTGTTTTTGTAATTGTCATCAATTGGAACCTTTAATTATATCATATCTGTTGAGACATATTATAATACAATAACGACGACATATACTTCACAATGAAATGAAATGCTTAATATTTGTAAGCTTGATTTTGCTATTATGACGAAGAAATATATTGTTTTTAAGAAAACATTACTGCAGGATAATTATTTTATTACAATTAATTTGAATATTTGTTATATTTTTTGATATTAAATATATACCAATAAATATTATTCATTGCAGAATTAACTTTTTAATTCTTATAAGCTCAACGATAATATAACGACGATTTGAACTTGTACTAATTGCTACTAAATTCAACAACATTTAGAAAAAAAATCAATTAATAACTGATGTCATATGATTCATTACTAAGAATATACCAACGTTTAATCATTGTGAGTCTAAAGAGTTAAGTAACAAGTAATATTAATTATCTTGTATTTAACTATGGAAAATATATCGGGAATATTAAATCATTAATTGCGTTGTAATTTTCACAAGTTTACAGAAATTCGTATAGTTTACTCTTTTTTAATCAATTAATTAAAACAGGCCAAGCGCGAGTTCGAAATAATTCACCTACTTTTTAAAGAGCACATAATCACTAGAATCAAATCCAAATCTTATTAGTAGAAAACCTAATATAAGAAAAAGGAAAAAGACATATCTAACAGTCCTACAAGATTATACTAATCAAGATTAGTAACGCGCTAACACTGCCTCTTCATCAGCTAATGAAGGCAATGGCGCTGAGAGCAATGGCCGTGAGCTGGAACAGGTCGTGGTCGTTCTCCTTCAATGGGTTCACCACCCCATCCTTCTCCTCGAATCCGTGGTCGCACGTCGACGGCGCGTCCATCACCACGCTCATCCACGTCAACGCATCGCCGAACCGCCTCGCTTTCACGGCGACAACCGAGTCGGCGGTCTGGTCTACGGCGTCCGAGTAGAGGTCGAGGCAGTCCTGGACGCACTGTTTGACGTAGGGGTCCGTCAGGTCTCCGCTGTCGAGCATATGCTTGATGGCGGCCTTCGTGCGAGTGGCGTTGACGAGGGCCGCCTTGATCGCGAGCACGGCCACGGCGCGCATCGTGATGGGCCGGCGGCGGTGGGATTTCTGCGTGAGGACGCCATTGAGGGTGTTCATGCAGAAGGTGAAGTCGACGTTGGGGTCGGTGGTCGCGCTCCTGTTGCAGGCCACTGTGATCATGTCCGTGGCGGCAGGGACGGGAGGGGTGGAGGCAGGGGCGGAGCCAGAAAATTTTTATAGGTGGGGCCAAAATATATATGTATGATTCATGTCCTAATCATAAACGAGATTGTCCGATTTGTGTCTGAATCATAAGGCACATTATGAGGTCAATTATATAATTGAAAAAGTTAGTTGAAAATATAACAAAAAAATGATAAATATGATATATTGATATGCCAACTATGAAGAGATGGAAAAGTGCAGCGATCATTAAAAAATATATTATTACAAAAAATACAAATGTTATATATATGGGAAAAATGGGGCTACCTCCTCGGGGGAGCTAACTTGAATCTCCTGCCCCTCTTTTCTTAGCATTTTACTTTTTTTAAAAAATGGATCCATGAAAATTCATCAGTATATCCCTATATTATGTCATCCAAGTTTCGTGTGAAATAGATATTCTTACAACCTCCATCTAGACAGACGTTTTTTAAAGGTCGTAGAATTGTTGAAATCACCCCCGTCTGGACGGATGCCGTAGGAGTTTATGTTTCACGCGAAACTTGAATGGCATAATATAAGGATATAGCATTGAAAATTCACGGAAGCATTTTTCAAAAAAAAATAATAAATTGAAAAAATGGGACGGGGGATGTATGCATTCTTTCACTATTTGGTATAATTACTATGATATAAATATATTTAATACATTCAAATGATGCGCTTCTATCCAATACATGTATATTTAAACTAATATGTACAATATTTCTAACATTATTCACACGCGATAAATATTCGTTTAACATCTGTATCCATCTTTTAAGAATATAGTAATATAGTTTCATATCCATATCCACATCTTTATTCATATTTAAAAATAGATAACGGTATAGTAACACCGATATTTGTATGTGTTCTTTGCATGTTTAATAGAAATGTTAAGCTTTTACGGAAAATTGGAATATAAGGAAAGGAATAGTGGTGACACTTTATGTAAATTTAAAAAAATGGGAGAAAGGAATTGTTTCCCTTTATAGATATTTCAAAAAAATAGGAGAATTGTTGTTAGAAATGGAAAATAACATGGGGACTTTAATCATTTACCAATTTGGGAGGGGGGGCCATGGCCCCTACCCGCCCCCCTCTCCCTCCGCCCATGGGTGGAGGAGGAGGATGGGACGAGGAGGAGGAGGAAGAGGAGGAGGAGGGGAGGGACTGAGAGGGGGATGATCTTCATGGAGGTGATGTGTGAGTGCGGGAAGACGAGGAGCTGCGGTTAGGGTTTCCAGGAGGAGGTGTTGTGGGTGTGCGTATATATGAAGGGTTGGGGAGGATTGGAATTTTGGAGGTTTTAGAGGAGGAACTGGTCTTCTGAAATATTGCTACTTAATGGAGGAATTAAATGCATACGTTATATATTTCGATTTTGAAATGGGATATCTTTTAGATGGTGACTAGATACTCGGATAAATGGATAACTAGAGGAATATAATAAAACTCGCATTTGATTAGTTTTCTTTTGTTTTTAAAGAGAAGTAGGGATTCGAAATATATAAAGGGCCTTTTCTTTGCGATCTTTAGTCTAGGACAAAAAATACCAACTTCAAAAAATTTATTGATCAAAAGTACGGAAATTTCTAGTTCATTCTTACATTTTTTTTTCAATTATATATCAACAGTAGTAATCTAGTAGGTGCGTGATATTGACTCCCAAGAAACTGGAATAATTAATGGTAGATTTATTAACAACATATCGATGAATCTCAATTTCATCATCTTTCTTCTTTCATTTTGACATCAAATCCCTGTCTAAATGGATGTATATAGCATTATTTTGTACAAATTACCATTTAATATTTGACTACAAATAATGTATAAATTCATGTATTTAATTCCAAAATAAAATAATAAAGGAAAGAAAAGAAAAACAATGAAGCGTCGAAGACACCGAGTGACCCTAGACCTCAATACCCAATCATCATGATGACTTGATTGACAATGAATAAAGTAAGGGGAGATAGGACAAACTGATTGTACAGAAAATGCCATTAAAATCTTAATTTGTATTCGTCAATAAACTCATTTTGGGAACTATTTTATTCTTTATTATTTATACCTACAAATAAAGATTCCCTCAACATGAAAAGTTGTACATAAAAATACAAAAGTGATTTCACACAAAATAATGCACATTGTGCTCAGGATACTCAGAATAAAAAGTCACAAAGAAAACTTCACAGACATGTTTCTCCTCCATATAGACTCAAAATTGACCAATCACGTTTACTATTCATAAAATTTAATTATCTATTTAATAAATTTAGTTTCATTTAATTTTGAGTTGAGATGCAAAAGTTGTCTTTTGGATCCCTATTGTACTATATACATGTATATAATATTCAATATATTCATTCTTTGTATTTCTACATTTCTTATATTTTTATATATTTGTAAATATTATTTGAAAATATTTCAATAATAAACATGGAATAAAAGCATTACAAAATTATTAAAATAAATAATGCATTATAATATATAGGTAAATTATACCTATAATATAAACATTCCTATTTATTTAAGTATATAAATAAATCAAAAAATACAATCAAATTATGTAAACATGTAATTAAATAAGTTTCAAATATATAAATTATGTAAATACAATAATAAAAAAAGAAAATAAAAAAACTGAAAATATAGGTAAATATACATATATGTATACATGTAAATATTAAAATATAATAAATTAATTTGTAAAAATAAATAAAAATCATAATAAAATACTATAGAAAATAACAAACAATTTTCATGTTTTTACATATAATTAGCAAAATTATTTATCATTTTATATCTAATTAATAAAGGATTTAACTCCCTGATTTTCCTAAGGGAGCTCCATTTTGTTGACCTCTGCAGGTCAACTCTCATTCCCATGTTATAGACATGCATTGGACATAGGTTCCTAACGCGTGATCTTACAGGGTGTTGAACCCAAAAATCTAGCGGTCTTGTATTCCACATAAGGAGGGAACACGGTCGTCAAATCAACCACACGAAATCTAGACTTCAAACAACAATTAACCCACAACAATGACCAACAATGAAATGCGATGCAGAGTTAACATTTGTTATAACTCTACAACAAAGATGTGTATAGGTGCAAGTATGTAGAGGTCGAACACAGGAAGAAAGCAGGTAGATCAGGGCAAAGAATGCTAAAAAATGAATATGATTTATTTGCCTATACGCGTTATTTTTTGTGGGATTTTAATTTTATATTTTATATATTTTTTTATTTTTTTATTTTTATATTTTGAATTTTAATTTTCTGATTTGTATTTTCTTTTTATATTTTATTTTTTTATATTTTCTTTTTCTTTTAAAATATATATAAACAATATAAAGGATATATATAAGAGGGGTAAGAGAGAGATAATATATATAGAAAACATAGGTAAAATAATCAAAATATATTAAATAAAATATTTTTATGATTTTCTATTTTTCTGATTTCCTGTGATTTTTCTGTATTTTTGCTATTTTTTGGTATTTTTAAAGTCCAAAAATGCTCAAAACAAGGAATAGAATAAAAATCTGAAATTAAAATGGAGATGAAAAAGAGTTAACAGTGTTAAAAATTCTCCAAATTAATTTTAAAATAAAGATAATAAAATAAAGAAAATTCAGAGACAAAAAATAGATTTTTAGGTTTTTTAAGGATTTTTTATATTTTTATAAAGGTTTTAGGCATTTTTCAATTTTTATGAGTTTTCTTTTATATTTTTAGTGATTTTTGGCCCGTAAGTTAAACATGCATAAATAAGCAAATTATATTTTTTTGGGAAATTTTCAATTAGTTTTTATAATTTTTATGGATTTTCTTTTACAAATAAGGACGAAAATGACTTTTTATTTTTCATAAATAATACAAAGACTAAAAAATGTAAAATAAAAATATGACATGAAAGCAGAATCTGACAAGAAACTATGCCAATTTTTGGAAGTTTTTTAGAGTTTCATAGATACATAAAATAAATAGAGACAACAAAGAGAAACTACACTATTTGAAGGGGTATTTTTTGTATATATAAAAGTGCAAGGTCCAAAGTGTAAATTTCATAGAAAATATAACACGCCTACAAATATTACTGGACCAAATATAAATACACAAAGCCCGAGGCCTTTCCTTCAAAATCACCAAACCTTACGTGTAGAAACACGTGCGCCTAGCGAGGATTGAAATGTAATTTCCAAAATCTAGTGGCTTACTTGCAAAATGTCCAAAAAGTTTTAACTGCAATAAATAGTTTCTGGACTGAACATAAATACACCAAACTAAGGGGTCTGATGAATACCCATTCATCACTCTTTATTCTTATATTTTAGCTACAAAAACCTTTGCAAATACATGTATATTCTTGTAAATACAAATAATTACCAAAGTGCATGCATTGTATAAAGGTTAAATAATTAGCATGTTTTTGTGCAAAAATAAAGAATAAAGAGACAAAAGAAAAAGAGGGAGATATTTAGAATAAATATTGAGCGACCTCATCCCAAGGGAGGGCTCAGCATGGGCCTGACCGCATAAAAGCCAAAGTAGAGAGAGATAGGGAGCTCATGTGTGTAAATACACCTGTAAATATAATAAAAATATTTTCCTCTAAAAAATAGAATAAATGGGCTTGTATATATTTGTAAATACTTATAAATACAAAATCAAAATAAAAATAGAAAAATTAAAAAGAAAATAAAAATAGCATTCCTTATACATATTCACCTTGTATATAAACCCACTCTTTTATTTATTTAGCCTTGTAAATAAATAAATTAAAATCCCTAAGAATTTGTATATATTCTACCTCTTATGTTGTAAATAAATAAATAAATTAAAAGCCATAAAAACAAAAATCAAATAAAAAGAACAAAAATTAAAAATAAAAAAGAACATTGTACATATACCATGTATATAGATGTATACATCTATTTAATTAAACCTTGTGTATAAATAATAAAAATAAAATAAAAATATCCTTTTATTCCTAATTTCATGCTATAAATAAATAAAATATAAAATAGGAATAAAAATGTACAAAAATAACTAATTAAAAATCAAAAATTAAAAATCAATATTGTGTATATAGCTATGTATAGTACTATAGTGTACATACCTCATTTTTATTTCAAAAAAATAATTAAAAATCACAAAAAAATAGAAAAAACTAAAATAAACATTTCTTATGTTTTGAGTTTTTAATAATTCGGCCATTTAGTATTTTATTTTTAATTTCTAAAATATTTATTACGTGGCCAGCCCTGATTGGTCCACGGGGACGTTGACCCCCCGGTCAACTTCCCCCCAGGACCACTGAACCTCGGATCCGTGCTCGCGACCCGATTTCTCGATATTTTGCACACTCGATCCGATCACTAAATCCGTTAACCTCGGGTCCTAATCCGAGCTTGATCATCCCTTATCCATGCCCGGGGTGGATTTTGGGGATCCGCGCTTCGAGCTGCTCACCCGACTCCCCGATAGCTGGACCCCTAGAGGTATTTAGTTCGAGCTCTGCCTCCTCTTTCACGTATCTTTGGATCGTTCCTCTTCACCCCAGGACCTCCACAACCTCTGCGAGAGTGACAGCTCGCTTCCGGCTGTGTCGCAGCGAGGAGGGAGTGGACGCACCTCTGATCCGGCAGCTACGCGCTGCCATGCACCGCCTGGAGGTGGTGCTCGAGCCTCGGGCATCGACGGCCCTTGAGGCAAGGACCCAGAGCTTCCCCAGCTCTTCCACAGTTGACTCCATCCAGTAGGTAGCTCTCTTTCTTTCCCTATTTCTTTAATTTTGCATTTCGCCCAAATCGACCCGTCGCCGTTTAGCTTTGATTCCGACCACCATCACCCTCGTTTCGATCATCGGAATCCTCCATCAGTTCCGCCTTTCTCCCGCGCACCTTCTTCGCCCAGCCATTCACCCCAGTTCGCACAGGAACTGGGTATCGAGTTCCATCGCCGTCGCTCCACCGGAGCTCGCACGCCCCGCCGCACCGTTCACCTTCACCACCACTTACCGGGTCGAGGCACTTTGCTCTCGACCCGCGAGTCTGTTGCCGTGCTTTTCAGGTTCATCCAAGCCCATCTGAGGGCTTCGACTCTTTGGAGCAGCAACTCCTCCTCCGCCGATGTCACCTGAGCTCTTTGGAGCTCCGTCACGTCATCGGAGGGGACCATTAGATGCGGGAGGCCCAGACGAACCTTCTCCGATCACCAGCAGCCTCCGAGGAGGACTCCAGCGCCCACACGAGCCCGGTGAACCTCGCCGGCCATTTGTTCTTCGTCCATCCTCCAGAGACGTTCGATCCAGCCCCCACCTCCAGATCTTCATCGAGCCGTTCGTTTGAGGAGTAGTAGTGACCGTTCGATCATCAGAGGGAGGATCGCGACCGTCCGATCAGCGGGGTCTTCCCACGTCGCTTCTCAGCCGTCAGATCTTCCACGTGGGGAGATTTCAGCCATTCGATCTAGCCGAGGACCCTGTCGCTGAGCCGCGCCTCTCCTCCACCGTTCGATCTCCACGTGGCGAGCATCTGGCCCTCGACTAAATAAAGGGTAATTTCTTCTTAGGCCCTTAGATTTTTAGTTTTTAATTTGTAGTCTTGTAAATATTTTCGAACTTTATTTTAGTTTGGTACATTTGCATTTAGGACCTTGTCTTTTACTGTATTTGCGTTTATACCCCTGTTTGTAGTGGAACATGTGCTTCGACACGTGCTTTTGTGGGTTATTTGCATATATAGGCTTTTATGTTCTAGGGTGTTAATGAATGAAGTTATATTTTTGATATTTGCAGAAATGCCCCGGTGAATGGTTTAATTGTGCATGTGCGTTATATAGTGGGAAATTTACACTAAATCCCCTGGACTTTTAGTACGTGTTACTAAATAGCCCAGGGACTTAAGTTTTCTTGCAAATAGGTCCCTGAGTGCCCCAGGTCACGCGCTTTGCACGTGAGTTCTTGGGAATTTTGCACCGGACTCCCTGGAACTTATTTTAATTGCATTTAGTTTCCTGTGTACTGTGCCCTTGTGTTTGATTTTAATAAAATAGCAAATTGACTCCAAATTTGATGAAAATTGGATACATGGCTCCTGCCATGGTGTAAAATTTTCTCTAAACTTTGGAGACATTTTTGATATTTTTATTATTTTTAAAAATTCAAAAACACGCAATTTTCTCACTGTTCAGTTCTGAAAATCACAAAAAAACATAAAAACACATCTAAAAATTACAAAAAATTATATAGTGTTTGTGTTGTGTTGTTTGATTTTCTGACCAATTTTGGTCATTTTTGGATTTATAAAAGTTATAAAAATTACAAAACCCCTAAAAACCCATAAAAATTCCAATAATTAAAAGAAGAATAAAAAATTAATAATTCTGGTACCTAAATTTTCCCTGTAGTTTCTACTATACAGGAAAATTACCTTCAGACGTTGATAGGACCATTATCCATTTTATTTTGGTCCTCCAAGTCTGACTGGACAGTACCTCTCTTTTCTTGTCTTGTTTGATTTTTAGAAAATTCAATAAAAATCAGAAAATACCAAAAATTAATCAAAAACAGTAAAAAAATATAAAGAACATAAAAACATTTTTGTTTGAAGATTTGGGTGATTTTTGAGTAATTAAGTAATTGTTTGAAGTAGGTTGTTTTATTGCTTTCCTATTTTCTTAATTAATTAAAAAATCCAAAAAAATTTAAAAACATTAAAAATCCACAAAATCCCTTTTATTTTATTTTATTTTATTTTTATTTTAGACTACTTCGTAGGCCGCGAGGCCATCACATGCTCCCTGAGTCCGACCCTGGTCGCTATACCAGGCTAATCCAATAGCCAGGACCACTATCATTTTTCTTTGATTTTTACCTTATTTTGGTGGTCTGCACTTAATTTTCTTGATTGATCCGATTGATTGCTCGAGCGACTGAGGTTGCAACGACCTTAGCTCTATTTTTATCTACCCTTAGTTGTTCGAAGTGATTTTTTTCGGGTCATCAGAATGGCACCGTTGCCGGGGAGCACGACTTAGTAGTCGGTTTTCGATTTTTCCCGCGGTTTTCTTTTCCGCGACTTTTTGTGCATATTTTGTATATATCATTTATTTGCATAATTGTTCAAATAATCTGGTCCAACCACTTTTGTTTGCTTTCTTGCGAGGGCCCGAGGATCGAGGCGACTTTCTTCGGAAACCGAGCAACTGCGGGAACCGGAGGCAGCTCTCTTCTTTACAGAGCCGTAGGAGGACGTGAGGAGCAAGCAGGAGCGCGGGGGCCGCAAAATAGCCGCAGAGTAGCATAGTTTAGATTAGGCTTTATTTCAGCAATATTTGAACTTTTGTAATAATACAGGGACCAGAGACAGAGACTTAGACTCTCGGGGTCTGTTTCGCCGAGCATCGATGTGCTCGGGGACCCCCTTAGTTAGTCGGTTTTTACGCGGCTTTTCGCGGTTTTATTTCTTTCCTGCCTTTTCCGGTTTCACACGGATTTTCGAGCCTCTAGCCATAGGATTTTTTGCTTGACTGTGCCGTAATAATTAGGATCCAAATACCCTAATGTATCTGCCTGCACCTATAGATCGGTATTTGGACCTACAATAAAATATTAATAAAAATAATTGATTCACCACCTTCGAGCCTACACACCGCGAGCCCGCCCCGTCAAGCGCTACTCCTGAACTCGACCTGTCGAGAAGAGGAGGGGTGGGTTTAGACCAGACTCTCTGGATTGGAGGCTGGTGGTCAGCTAGTGGTTCTTTCGAGTAGCACTGCTATTTAGGGACTCGGTTTTCCGCCTGCACCATTTAGTTAGTATATTTCCCGTCTTTTAAATTCTGCGCGGATCATCTTGCATGTAGACTGTTGGAGTCAGGTACGCATTTCTTACTCTGCATGCATCATTGATTTTCGCGCATCGACTTTTTCGTCTTCTCCCCCTGTTTTGGACTTAATAACCAGGAGAACCGAAAAATTCGTTAGGCATTTTTTTGAAAAAATTTAAAAAGAAAAATAATAAAATTAGTACTGCTAAGACTATTGACCCTAAAAGACACCTGTCTTAAAAATTTGTCTTGGGGAGAGCAACCCCCTCATTGATTGGTTTAATTGTGCGAGAGAGTGACCCCGAACACTAGGTAGAGCCCTCCGATACTCTTCTCGACTGATTAGCGACTCTTCTGTGCGGGACAGTCGGTTGGGAAAGTATCGGGTATCCCAACAGGTCACGTAATCGCTCTGATATCTTGATTGTTCACCAAAATAAAATTGACAAGATAATTGACCGAGCCTTTACGGTCTTCAGCTCGTGTTGCGTTGGTGAACTGGGGGTTTGCTTGTGATCATAGTTTTTCCAGATCCCATCCGCCTTACTCGCCAGATCACGATGATGGGCAGGAGGTCTCTTAGGCAGCCTCTAGCTGCACCGCTTTTTAGCACTCCAGCCCACTCATCTAGGTCGGTTCGTGGGAGCTCAGACCCGCTCTCCGAACCCGAGTACGACTTCGACCTGTTCCCCCTCGACCACCCTTCTTCTTCTGAGACCGAGATACCAGTGCCAGAGGAGAGACAGACAGATGATTTATCGGCACCTGAGTTTGGATGTTTTGATTTTGCAGAGACTATGGCTGGCAGTAGTGATGACCACCCCAGAGGTCCGCAGCAGGAGCATTTCATTCTGGACCAGGGTGCGATCAACTCCACCCTGATCGCCTCCCTAGACTCAGTTCAGCAGCAGTTGAGGGATCAGCGAGCGTTTATGATAGAGATGATGCGAGAGCTTGAGCAGATGAGAGTCGACCGCGAGAACCGCGGGGGAGGACCCGACGATGCGGCAGCAGCCGCAACAGGAGCAGCAGGACCTCTGAGACCGATGCGGGAGAATCACAACCCCGGATCGACTTTGACGCACCGTTGGGTGGTGCTACCAACTATCGTGGGGGACTTCAAGTTCGCCCCGAACACACTTCAGCTCCTACCCCGGTTCCATGGGCTGGCTACTGAGGAGCCCCATCTCCACCTGCAGGAGTTTGAGATGATCTGCAGTACTGTCCACGATCGTCAGGTGGACCAGGATACCATACGGATGATTTCCTTCCCCTTCTCCTTAGCAGACAGAGCAGCCACCTGACTGAAGCACTTGGGGAAGTTCGTCTATACCTAGGAGCAGCTCCGCGCTGAGTACTTGCATAAGTATTATCCACTCGGGCCGACGAACGCCGCTAGAGCCCTGATCAGCAACTTCTCCATGCTCCCCAACGAGCAGTTCCACGAGGCATGGGAGAGGTTCAGAGAGCTGACTGACAGATGCCCGCACCACAACATTTCCAAGCCGAACCTTGTTCAGAGCTTTTTCAGTGGGCTGACACCAGAGCTTCAGGGCTTGATGAACGCTTCTTGTGGCGGGTCTTACTTCGCCAAGGATCACGATCAGGTCTGGGCCATCTACGAGGAGATGGCTGAGAACTACATGGTAATGTCCCAGACCAGATTGTACACTCAGGGCAGACCCCAGCAGCCACAGACCGTGTAGTACCAGAGGATAGCACGGGTCGACGCCGGTCCATCTAATTCATCCGCGGTAGCCGCAGCACAGGCCGAGTCCACTACCGCAGACATGGGGATCATCAACGAGAAGCTAGACCGGATGGAGATTATTGAGAAGAAGCAGTGCCAGGGCATCACACAGATGGAGCAGATGACACAGACTCTGAGTGACCTGAAGACACAGCTCATGTGTCTCCAGGAGGCACAAACGGCTTCCCAGCCCCGTCTTCAGGCACGAGGCGATCTGAGTAGCTCCGGCAGCCAATCCTAGTGCTCCAGCTCCCACCAGCAGCCTAGACAGGTTCATCTTGTACAGGAGGAGCCGTACCAGCAGCCGCAGCCCACCTACCAGTCACCACCGTCTCCAGACATGCAGATGGTGGTATACGAGTCGGATCAGCCTCTAGCAGTGCTCCCGCCACCCCAGTACGACACAGAGCCGTTGATGGATGTCAACGGGATTTGGTATGACCGCCCCTAGCCCAGTATCTGAGAGACCATCCCGGATTCCGTTGGGGGACCGGAGGTGCCCAGCCCCAGCAGCAGCCATCATGACAGGGTGGTCAGTACGACCATCAGAGAGATCACCACCAGCAGCAACCCCCAGTGTACCCACAACCACAGTAGTAGCAGTCACAGTATGGTCCTCGTCCCTATCAACATGGACAATCTTGGAGGCGTGATCAACCTCACCAGCCGCAGCATCAGCCACACGCTTATCCCTCTCTACCATAGCAGCAGTTCCAGCAGCCTCACTACCAGAGAGGCTACCCATCGGGTTCCCATGAGAGCCCTGTCTTGGATGATATAGCCCGCCTTCTCACAGATCAGCAAGCTACTTTTCGATGGGAGATGGACGAGTTCCACCAGGAGATGCGGGACATCGTGAGAGGGAAGGCCGCCATCCCTACCCAGATGGAGCCGAACCCGAACAATCTGAAGAGGAAATCTGAGCAGGTAGCTTGTACTGAGTATGCCACTCCTAGTGATACTTTTGGTGATATGTCTGCATATCTTTTTGATACCGACTTTGTCACACTTAGGAGCGGTAGGATGCCAGCAGACGGCGCCTCATCTGAGCTACACCACGAGGACACTTACAGAGCACCAGACGAGGAGGAGAGCGGTACTGAGGCCGCTAGAGATGATGAAGGTGGTACTGACGCCACCACGGATGCTGATCTCACCGGCAGTACTGAGGCCGCCATTTCACCAGATGGAGGAGGTGGTACTGAGGCCACCCAGGATGTCGAGCCAGAGCGCGATACTGAGGCCGCGAGTCTTCCAGCCGATGGTGGTGCTGATGCCACCAAGTCTTCCAAGATTCCTGTTGTTTTTCCTACTTCTGATGTATCTCGGAACATTTCTGTGAATAAAGGAACGGGTTTATTTTCTTCTGGTCCCACTGTGGTGCATGATGTATGTGTGGATCCGGTCGTCGAATGATAACACGCCTGAGCACTCAGGTATAAGGTACTAAATAGGTCGTTGCGACCCAAGCGATCAGACGATGTCAATCAAGAAAAAAAATTGAACAACTCAATAAAGATAAAATCGATCAAAATACGAAGTAGCGGTCCTGCTATTGGATTAACCTGGTATAGCACCCAGGGTCGAACTCAAGGAGCACGGGTTGGCCTCTCGGCCTACGAAGTAGTCAAAAGAGATAAAATAAAAGGAGAAAATATTTTTGGTGGTTTTTGAATATTTTATATTATTTTTTTTGGATTTTTAGTTTATTAAGAAAATGATAAAAACAACTAAGCACACAATTCAACAATTTATTAAAGGCACTAAAAGTCAAGCAAAAATTCCAACAAAAATGTTTTTATGTGTTTTATATTTTTTAGTGTTTTTGGTGAATTTTTGAGAATTTTCTGATCTTTATTTAATTTTCTAAAAATCAAACAGTGGCTAAAAGAGATGGTACTGTCCAGCCAAGCCAAAAAGCCCTAGATAAAATATCTAAGAGCTCCAAAATGGCCAGGAGGTAATTTTCCTGTAAAGAAGATAAAATGAGGAAAATTTAGGCACTAATTTTATTGTTTTTGGATTTTTAATTTATTTACTAGAATTTTTATAGGTTTTTGAGTGTTTTTAAGTTTTTAGTGGTTTTCAGTAATGAAAAATAGCCAAAATTGACTAGAAAATCGAACTAAGCAAGACAAACAGTAGCTAATTTTTGTGGAATTTTTAAGTGAGTTTTAATATTTTTTTTGTTTGAAGTTAGACAGTAGCAAAATTGAATGTTTTTGAATTTTTAAAAATATCAAACGAAATAAAAAATGTCCTCAAAAATCCACAAAAATTTTACACCATGGCAGGAGCCATGTGTCCAATTTTCGTTGGATTTGGAGGTGATTTGCTATTTTATTCAAAAATAAAGAAGGGGCACTGCGCACAGGGACCAAAGAGCAAATACCCAAAGTTCTGGGGGGTCTGGTGCAAAATACCCAGCAAAACACGCGCCACGCGCGTGCCTGGGGCACTCAGGGACCCAAATGTAATAAAAATAAGTCCTGAGGACTTATTGGTAACAAGTACCAAAAGTCCAGGGGCTTATCTGCAAAATACCCAAAATATAACGCACATGCTGGAATATATCACGCACAGGGGTATAAATGCAAATAAGAGAAACTTTTCATTCATTCAATAACATCCAGAACTACAGGGGTATCTACTGCAAATAAACCAAAATATCACGTGTCGATGCACGTGTCCACAACTGGCAGGGGTATAAATGCAAATAGAATAAAGCTAAGGGTCCACTATGCAAATACACCTAAAACTTAACAACTGACTTTGATATTTATAGGACTAAAACGAAATTGAAATAAAGACAGGGCCTAAGGGTAAATTACCCTTTATTAAGCGGATGGGCTGGATGCGCGCCACGTGGAGATCGGACGACTGCTGACGGTGGGCGCTCCGGATGTCGCCTCCTCAGATCGGACGATTCTGGACGCTCCGGAGATGAACGGCTCTGATTGAAACTGGAGCGGGATGGGCGATCGGACGGCGATGGAGGATGCTGGAAGAACAAGCCCCCGGCGAGACTCGTCGGGCTCGTGCGTGCGCGGTGCTCCTCCTGGGAGCCCTCTGAAGGTTGGAGAAGAATCGTGGAAGGCTCCCGCGTCTGCCGGTGGGCTCCGATGATCGAGCCGAGCTCCGAGGAGCTCGGGCGAGGTCGGCGGAGCTGGGTCTCCTGGCTGGATGACTAAGGGCCTCAGATGGCCCTCGTTTCGACCTGAAAAGTGAACCAGAAGACTCACGGGTCGAGGGCAAATTGCCTCGACCCGGTTAGGCGAAGTGGGGGTGACTGATGCGTCGGGATGGCGAGCTCCGGCGAAGGTGGTGGACGGGGAAGCTCGGTTCCCAGCTCCTGTGCGAGCTGGGTTGGGCGAATGGGTGAAGAAGGTGCGTCGGAAGGAGGCGGACGTAATGGACGATTCCGATGATCGAAATGGATGACGGAGTGGTCGGAATCAAAGAAACGCGGCGGCGGAGCGATTTGGGCGTAAACTGAAATTAACGGAAACGGGAAGGCTAAGGGGTTACCTGGGTGGTCGGAGAGACTGGGGAGGAGCTGAGGAAGCTCCCGGTCGTCGCCTCGAGGATCGTCTCAGTCCGAGGCTCGGAGCTCACGCTGGTGGCGGAGCTGCGGCGGCTATGCTCGCCGGATCGATGGATTCACCTCCTTTCCTCGCTGCAACAGGCTCAGACGCGAGTTGTCACCTCACGCACTCTCTGGAGCTCACAGGAGAAGAAAGCAAATGGCCAAAGATCGAGAGAGGAGGTGGCGGAGCTGCAGCTTTATACGACTAGGGGTCCGAGAAAGATGGGTCCGGGCAAGCTCAGGAGCGTGCGGATCCCGAGGGAGCGGCTCCGGCGAGGATGTCGGATGAACGATTAAAGATTCGGACCCGGGGTTTAGGGAAATGGGTGTCGGATCAAGCGGGTATAATTGCGAGAAATCGGGTCGGGCGCTTGTATCCGCGGAAGGTGGTCCTGGGGGGGAGGGGGGTAGTTGACCGGGCGGTCAACATCCCCAGGACCCAATGGGATTCGGCCACGTGGCTGGATCTTGAAGTGACAAATAAGGGTAGCTAGGGGCCGGATTTGCAAAAACTCAAAACACAAAATATTTTTATTTTATTTTTTCCTATTTTTTAGTGATTTTTAATTAATTTTTGGAAATAAAAATAAGCTATATACATAGTATGTAATATATAGGTATATGTACACTATTAGGGTTTTTGATTTTTTTGATTTTTAATTATTATTTTTATGCAATTTTATTCCTATTTTATATTTTATTTATTTATATTATAAAATAAGGAATAAAAGGGTGTTTTTTATTTATTTTTCTTATTTATATACATAGGTAAAATAAATATATATGTACATCTATATACATGGTATATGTACAATGTATTTTTGTATTTTTAATTTTGCTCTTTTTATTTTGTTTTTGTTCTAATTCTTTTTATTTTATTACAATATATAATATAGAATATTTACAAAAAGTTTGGAAAATAATTTTATTTATTTACAAGGTTAAATAAATATATAGATGTGGTTTATGTACATGATGAAAGGGGTATTTTAATTCTTTTTGATTTTTAACTTTTTCTTTTGGTTTTTATATTTTATAAATATATACAAGTATTTACAAGCATATTTTTGGTGAGGAAAATATCTTTATTTTATTTACATAAATATTTACACATGAGCCCCTATCTCCCTCTACTTTGGCTTTTATGCGGTCAGGCCCATGCTGAGCCCTCCCTTGGGTTAGGTTGCTCAATATTTATTCTAAATATTTCCCTCTTTTTCTTTTTAATCTTTATTCTTTTATTTTTGCACAAAAACATGCTAATTATAGGTTTTTACACAATGCATGCTTTTGGTAATTATTTGTATTTACACACATCTACATGCATTTGCAAAGGTTTTTGTAGCTAAAATATAAGAATAAAGAGTGATGAATGAGTATTCATCACCCCCTATACTTAACTTTGCTAGTCCCTTAGCAAACACTTAATTGAAAAAGAAGTGAAAAAGAAAGAAAGAAAAAGAAAAAGAGGGGAATGTACATGGATCAATGTTGAATATTAAACTTTCCTTCATTAAATTGAATTATGGAGCTCGATCAGATCTTTGGATTATTAATGTGTCAGAACCTTATTTAGACTTAAGCTTAAACTTAACAGCCTCTAAGTTCCACCAATCTATGGGAAAGACTCCTCAATAAACCAGATCAGAACAAGTCTACATACACAAACTCTAATGACCATGAATCTTTCCATGCAGTGTAAGTGATATGTAGCTCCCCACCTCAGAAGTAACAAAGAAACAACCTCCCTCAACCTTGTAACTCTAATGCCTCGGTCTAGCAACTCTTTCCTTGAGAAGCGGGGTATTCCCTTCTAAGTTCAAGTGCAACCGGCTCAAGAAGAGGGGGAAGAAGTATAGACTTTTGGAAGCTCAGCCAGTGTAGCTAAGTCTCCCGCTGCAAGCTTCATGAGATGTAACATGGATACCATAAGCTTTTGCTTTATTTGACTATATACACTCCGGTGGGGTTATTAAATTTTCAATCCGACCCACCACTTTTTTGGAGTTCTTTTTGCATTTTGCATTTTTTTTCAAGTGCTTCTATACAACATATCTACATGGTGCAGCATATATACAAGAAATTTTCCTCTTGAGCCAGTAGACTATCCCTCTTTTGAAGCTTTATTGCAACCCACGGCTTCTGTCTTTAGCCTTCATCACCACTAGACCAAGTTGAGACGCACTTCCTTCACTAGAAGAAGAAGAGAGGTTCCGCCTAGAAGTACTACCCTCATATGCTACCCCAAGCCAAAGGAAACTGCCTCCTCACCACCTCATCCGTGGAGAGCCATGTGTAAAGTGCTGGTGCAAGTCAAGCCATTGTCTCTAAGAGTCATACGTGTGTTGTTAAGTGCTCTACTTAGGCTCATCGAGATGACATATACTCATAGCCTAGTGGACTCAAAGAATTAAGTCCTTATGGACCTGAAAAGCCTTAACCCTAAGTCCTATAAGGTTCCTCTTAAAGTTAGGTGGATTAAGATCTTATTCAAGCTCCATTTCTCAATTTAATTCCAGGCTTAGTTTAAATGTCAACTCTCATCTAGAAAAACTATATACATATGTACACAAAATGCTTATTTACACAAATTTTACAATCGTGCAAAATTTTTGAAAAATGTTTTGAAATCATGGATGAATGATGCATGAGGTGCAAGTTTTGCAAGAAGATATTTACACATATTTACACAAGATTTTTGCAAACTTTTGATTTTCAAAACATTTTGGAAAAATTTTGTACTATATACATAATTTTGATACAAAATATTTACACAAGCTTTACACAAAAGATTTTTGAAATCATTTTTACAAAAATACTTTGTACACTAGCTATGTATGTGCAAATAAAAGAAGTTTATGTACATGAAAAATTTTTAATTTTTGTGATTTTTAGCCATTTTATTTATTAACACACTCACACAAAGTACGAGTTATGGCTAAAGTATATATGAAATATATACACCCCCCCTATACTTAGCTCGAACGATGTC
This sequence comes from Ottelia alismoides, assembly GCA_037367405.1. Classification (NCBI taxonomy): domain Eukaryota; kingdom Viridiplantae; phylum Streptophyta; class Magnoliopsida; order Alismatales; family Hydrocharitaceae; genus Ottelia; species Ottelia alismoides. Next base: position 469,167 of record JAZKJV010006930.1, read on the forward strand.
CTCAGAGTGATCAAGAGCGATGAAGAAGACATAACTCGTGCTTAGTAAAAGGGAAGTGAAAAGGAATGGCTAAGTACAGAAATGAATAAATGAATAGAATGATAGGAACTCGGTGGTTTCCCCCTATACTTAGGATTAACTAATCCTAAGTATAGCAAGCTGTACATGAAGGGAAAGTCGAGTGGAGAATGTACAGGGTCTACCCCCCCTATACTTAGGGTAAAATATCCCTAAGTATAGGCAGCAAAACAGGAGCAGAAAGAATGAAAAGAATACCCGCAGATCCTACATCCCCCCTATACTTAGGGTAAAGTACACCCTAAGTATAGCATAATCATACGATGAGAAAAGGGATGTGGGACTTAAGAATAGAATGATATGGACAACTGGATCTATACAAGGCGGAGGAACAGTGAAAATCAGGCGTGAGATGCAAAAGATGTGAGTCAAGAGACCACATCTCACGCAAAATGAATAGGGGCAACAATAACGTCCCGCGGCTCATGATCTAGAAATGGCTTGAGCCGCTGGCCGTTCACTCGAAAGGTACTCTCAGAAGACAACTCGGATATATCAATGCTACCATTGTCGTGTACCTTTCTGACCAAGTAGGGTCCCTTCCATTTGCTCTGCAGCTTCCCTGGAAACAAACGAAGCCTCGCATCAAACAGCCATACTCTTTGTCCAATCTCAAAATGCTTGTGGCTGATATGAGAATCATGCCACTCCTTCACTCTCTCCTTATACTGTAGGCTGTTTGAGAAAGTTGTATCTCTAAGCTCCTCCAGGGCAGCTAACTCTGCCCTCCTCTGGTCTCCTACACCATCTGGATCCATAAGAATATCTGTAACTGCCCAAAGTGACTTGTGCCTCAGCTCAACAGGTAAATGGCACGGCTTGCCATATACGAGGCGAAAGGGAGATGTGCCCAATGGTGTCTTGAAAGAAGTCCTATATGCCCACAAGACCGAGTCCAAAAGCTGTGATCAATCCTTTCGGTCAGGGCGAACGACTTTCTGTAAAATAGTCTTGATCTCCCTGTTCGAGACCTCGGCTAGACCATTCGTCTGTGGATGGTAAGGTGTAGCAACACGATGGTCTATACTGAACTTGCTAGCAAGTGCCTTCACCTGGTCGTTGATGAAATGAGACCCCCCGTCAGAAATCAGAACTCGTGGAACCCCGAACCGCGTGATGATGTGCTTCCTCAAAAATCTGCAAACTGTCCTCGCATCAGCGGCTCGGGCGGGGATGGCCTCAACCCAACGACTACCATAGCCAACGGCCAACAGAATGTACTCAAATCCCTGACTCTTAGGGAATGGACCCATGAAATCGATGCCCCATGCGTCAAAAACCTCACAGAAATGAATGGGCTGCATCGGCATCATATCACGCTGTCCACAAGTGCCCATCCTCTGACAGTCAGTACACCTCTTCACGAACTCATCAGAGTCCTTGAAGAGGGTAGGCCACCACAAGCCGGATTGGAGCACTTTCTGTGCCATTCTCCTCCCAGAATGATGTCCTCCTGCCTCAAGCTTGTGGCAGTAAGTGAGGACGCTATGGTGTTCCTCCTGAGGAATACACCGACGCCAGACGCTATCCCCTCCTTCGTGGTAAAGGATGGGATCCTCCCAGTGGTAGGACTTGGCCTTCGCAAGGAAGGTCTCAAGCCTCTGCCTGGGCCAATCTTGTGGGACTTTCCCAGCAACGAGAAAGTTCACAATATCGGCGTACCACGGGAGTGAGGCGATAGCAAGGATCGCCTCATCTGGAAAGGTATCTCGAATGGGATCAATCTGCTCAGACTCCTCAGGCTGCTCTAAATGGTAGAGGTGATCCGCCACCACATTCTTGACTCCAGGCTTATCCTTGATCTCAATGTCGAACTCCTGGAGTAGAAGGATTCATCTAGTCAGTCTGGCCTTGGCATCCTTCTTTGCCATGAGGTACCTGATGGCGGTGTGATCTGTGTACAAAGTCACTCTAGATCCAATGATATAAGATCGAAACTTATCTAGGGCGAACACTACGGCTAGCATCTCCTTCTCTGTGACAGTGTAATTCCGCTGGGCGGAATCCAATGTGCGGCTAGCGTAATGGATAGCTAACGGAACTCCATCCCTCCTCTGTCCCAGCACTGCCCCCACGGCAAAATCGGAGGCATCCGTCATGATCTCGAATGGGAGAGACCAATCAGGCGGCTGGAGAACAGGAGCCTCAATCACGCACTGCTAGAGAGTCGCAAAGGACGAGAGACACTTGTCATCAACAAGGAACTCGGTGTCTTTCGTTAAGAGGTCAGTCAACGGTCGGGCAATCCTGCTAAAATCCTGAATAAATCTCCTATAAAATCCAACGTGCCCCAGAAATGACCGTAGCTGCCTCAAATTGGACGGCGGTGCGAGTTTTCTAATGACATCAACCTTGGCCGGATCAACCTCCATGCCCCTGTTGGAGATGATGTGGCCAAGCACCGTCCCTTGAGTCACCATGAAGTGACTCTTCTCCCAAGATAGAACCAAATGGTACTCAATACATCGCTGGAGTACTCGGTCTAGGCAGTCAAGACAGGAGTCGAATCCATCGCCGTAGACCGAGAAATCGTCCATGAAGACCTCCAAACACTCCCCTACCATGTCCGAAAAGATCGATAGCATGCACCTCTGAAAAGTCGCAGGGGCATTGCATAGCCCAAATGGCATGCGTCGAAAGGCATATGTACCAAAGGGACAGGTAAAGGTGGTCTTCTCCTGATCCTCAGGAGCGATGGCCACCTGGTTGTAGCCTGAGTACCCATCCAGGAAGCAATAATGGCTCTTCCCTGCCAGTCTCTCAATATTCTGGTCAATAAAAGGCAGGGGGAAATGGTGCTTCTTGGTGGCCTGGTTGAGTCTCCTGTAGTCAACACAGACCCTCCAAGAGGTGGGTGCTCGTGTAGCAATCTCCTCTCCCGACTCACTGATCACAGTCGTGATGCCCGTCTTCTTGGGCACCACATGCAAGGGGCTGACCCACTTGGAATCGGAAATGGGATAAATGAAATCTGCACTCCACCATTTTGATATTTCCTTCATCACAACCTCTCTCAGGTTGGGGTTCAGCCGCCGCTGGAACTCACGCGACGGCTTCGCCCCCTCCTCGAGATAGATATGGTGGGAGCACACTGATGGACTAATCCCATGGAGATCTGCTACGCTCCATCCGATTGCCTTGCGGTTCTTTTCAAGAACCCCCATCAAACGGGATTCCTGCTCTCCAGTCAGATCGACAGAGATGATGACTGGGTACATCTCAGGCTCGCCCGCAAGGAACCGATACTTCAGCGAAGTAGGGAGCGGCTTCAGCTCTGGACAACTGGTCGCTGGCAATTCTGGCTTCGGAAGAAAATGTGTCAATGCTGCTAAGTCTGCCAAATCTGCCTGGGAGAAAGAAAGTGAACTCTCGCAAACTGGATCTGGAGGAGGCTGCTCAACTGTGCTGTCTCTGATCTGCTCTGCCTCTACCTCCTCCTCATCTGTAGGCTCAGATGGACTCAGGTCTGGCATCTGGTCATCACAATCTGCCCAATCAGACTCTGAATCCGAGGGATCTGTATCAAACAAGGTGGCATCAGTACCACCATCACTAACAATCGTGTCGCGGTCGAGAACCGGCTCTGCTGCCTCTGTAGTATCCTGGACCAGGGCTGTGCTCTCCAAGCTCTCCTCTGCTGTCATCTCTGCATCAGTGGTGTCTGGAAATGAGAGGATGGCCTGTGCGGAAGGGTCTGCCCATGCTGCCTCATCGTCCGTGATCACAAAATCACAGTCCTGGTGGATGTCTGGCCCGTCGTCTGTCAGCTGCTCTGAATCTGTGCTGGCCTCTGAGCGTGCTCTCTCTCTGGCTCTGTAGTCCTCGACCGTCTCTATTTGTATACTTTCGCCCTCGACGCGAAAGTACACCTTCCCGCTATCATGATCAGTCACCGCCTTGGCTGTGGCCAAGAACGGACGACCAAGGATGATGGGGGTATCGGCCACTGACTCAGGGATCTCCATGTCCAACACTACGAAGTCCACGGGGAATTTCAGGCCCTGAATCGTGACGATAACGTCTCGCAACAACCCCTTCGGCCTCTTGACAGATCGATCAGCAAACTGAAGGACTGTCCTGCTCTGTCTAAGAGTGCCCAACTCGAAGCGGTTGAGAAGGGCTGCCGGAAGAAGGTTGATCGACGATCTGCTATCCAATAGAGTCCGGTCGAACCTCTGCTCACTAATCTGACATCTGACATACGGGGCCCCTGAATCTGGCCTCTTGGCCGGCAGACGGTTCTGGATCGCGAAATACGTGGCTTTCGTCAGCACATGAATCTCTGAAGTGTAGTTCCTCCTCCTCCTCCTCCTGACTGTGGTCCTGTCTCTCAAAGATCGTTGAAGAAGGGGGATGTGCTGCAAAGCCTCCTGGAGGGTCAGCTGGATGTGAAATCTGTCGATCATGCTCTGGCTGAATTCCTCCTGCTCTCTCTTTTTTGGGTCTTTTTCTTTTTTCTTCCCCTTCCCCATCTGAAGGGCTCTAGGGAAGGGGATCACTGGGTCCTTCGCAGATGAAGGACTAGGAAAAGGCCTAGACGGCTCGACGGCCGGATCCACACATACATCAAGCACCACAGTGGAACCAGAAGAAACTAAACATTTTCCTTTATTCAAAATAGAGTTCTGAGATACATCAACACGAGGAAAGACAACATCTCTATCAAAATGAACACTGGTGGCCTCAGTACCACCTCTGGCTGGCTCTATAACTGGACGTCTCGCGGCCTCAGTACCGCGGGCTGGCTCGGCTCCTCGGGTGGCATCAGCACCACCTCCTCAAACTGGTGAAGTGGCGGCCTCAGTACTGCCGGTGGAATCATCATCCTTGGTGGCATCAGTACCACCATCATCATCATGTACGGCCTCAGTGCCGCTTTCCTCCTCCTCATCTGGCGCCCTGGGTGGATCCTCGAGTCGTCGCTCAGATGAAGCGCCGCCTGCTGGTGCTCTACCGCTCCTAAGTGTAACAAAATCAGCATCAAACAGATCTGAAGACATATCATCAAATGGATCACTAGGAGTGGTATGCTCAGTGTCAACTACCTGCTCAGACTTCCTCTTCAGGCTGTTCGGATTCGGCTCTATCTGTGCATGGATGGTGGCCTTCCCTCTCATCAGGTCCCGCATCTCCTGGCGGAACTCGTCCATCTCCCGTCTAAATGTAGCCTGCTGGTCCGTAAGGAGGCGGGCTATGTCATCCAAAGCGGGGCCCTCATGGGAGTCCGACGGGTAGCCTCTCTGGTGCTGAGGCTGCTGGAACTGGTGCTGCTGGTAAGAGGGGTAGGAGGAAGGATGCTGCTGGTGGTGTGCCTGGTGAGCCTGCTGCTCACGTCTCCAAGACTGTCCCTGCTGCTGATAGGGACGAGGAACGAAGGATGACTGCTGCTGTGGCTGGTGGGCTGGGGGCTGCTGCTGGTGATCTCTCTGCTGGCTATACTGCCCTCCCTGACCGGATGACTGCTGCTGGGGATGGGTACCTCCACTCCCCCACCTGAATCCGGGATGGTCTCGTCGGATCCCAGGCTGGGGGCGGTCATACCAAATCCCGTTGACATCCATCAACGGCTCTGCATCGTAAGGGGCTGGCGGGAGTACTGCCAGAGGCTGATTCGGCTGGTATACCACCATCTGCATGTCTGGAGATGGTGGTGACTGGTAGGAGGGCTGCTGCGGCTGGTACGGCTCCGCCTGTACAAGATGAACCTGTCTAGGCTGCTGTAGGGAGCTGGAGCGCTGGGACGAGCTGCTTCTGCTGCCGGAGTCGCCTCGCGACTGAAGACGGGGCTGCGAAGCCGTCTGTGCCTCCTGGAGACACATGAGCTGGGTCTTCATGTCGCTCAGAGTCTGTGCCATCTGCTCCATCTGCGTGATACCCTGACACTGTTTATTCTCAATCAGCTCCATGCGGTCCAACTTCTCGCTGATGATACCCATGTCCGCAGCGGACGACTCTGCCTGTGCTGCTGCGGCTGCGGACGAACTTGATGGACCTGCATCGACCCGTACTATCCTCTGGTACTGCACGGATCCTAGCTGTTGCTGGGGTCTCCCCTATGTGTACAACCGGGTCTGGGACATCACCATGTAATTCTCGGCCATCTCCTCGAAAATGGCCCAGACCTGGTCGTGATCCTTGGCGAAATAGGACCCCCCGCAAGAAGCATTCACCAGGCCCTGGAGCTCTGGTGTCAACCCGCTGAAGAAGCTCTGAACTAGGTTCGGCTTGGAAATGTCGTGGTGCGGGCATCGGTCTGTGAGCTCTCGGAACCTCTCCCATGCCTCGTGGAATTGCTCGTTGGGGAGCATGGAGAAGTTGCTGATCAGGGCTCTCGCTGCATTGGTCCTCCCGAGTGGATAGTACTTGTTCAAGTACTCGGTGCAGAGCTGCTCCCAGGTGTAAACAAACTTCCCCAAATGCTTCAGCCAGGTGGCTGCTCTGTCTGCTAGGGAGAAAGGGAAGGCGATCATCCGAATCGTATCCTGGTCCACATGGCGGTCGTGGACAGTACTGCAGATCATCAAGAACTCCTGGAGGTGAAGATGGGGCTCCTCGGTGGCAAGTCCGTGAAAACGGGGAAGCATCTGCAGGGTGTTCGGGGGGAACTTGAAGTCCCCCACGATAGTAGGCACCACCACCCAATGATGCATCAGTGTAGATCCGGGGTTGTGCAACTCCCGCATCGGTCTCGATGGTCCTCCTGCCGCAGCGGCTGCCGCTGCGGCGGTTGCGGCTGCTGCTGCTGCTGCTGCGGCTCGTGCCTCTGCATCTGGTCCGTCCTCAGGCTCGCTCTGATCTCTCTCTGCTCTGAGTCGCTCCAACTCTCTCCTCATCTCAATCATAAAAGCTCCCTGATCTCTCAACTGCTGCTGAACTGTCTCTAAAGAGGCGATCAGGGTGGAGTTGATCGCTCCCTGGTCCAGGACAAAATGCTGATCTCCTCGTGGACCTCCGGGGTGATCCTCAGAACTGCCGGCCATGACGTCGGTAAAATCAAATGAGCCCAACTCAGGTGCTGTCAAATCTGCTAATCTCTCCTCGGGCTCATGTCTCTCAGTACCAAAAGAAAGGGGATCGAGGGGGAACAGGGCAGAGTCGTACTCGGGCTCGGAGAGTTGGTCTCGGCTCTCGCGGGCCAACCTAGATGATCGGGTAGACGTGCCCGAAAGCGGTGCAGCCAGAGGCTGCCTAAGAGAGCGTCTACCCATCATCTTTATCTGGCGAGTAGGGTGGATGAGATCTGGAGAAACTATGATCACAAAACAAACCCCCGGTTCACCAACGCGACGCGAGCTGAAGACCGTGAAAGTTCGGTCAAATTATCTTGTCGATTTTATTAGGTGAACACACAAAATATCAGAGAGCTTACGTGACCTGTTAGGATACCCGATGCTACCCCAACCGACTGGCCCGCACGGAAGAGTCGGTAGTCAGTCGGGACTAGCACCGGAGGGCTCTACCTAGGGTGCGGGTCACTCTCTCGCGCATCCAAACCATACAATGAGGGGGTTGCTCTCCCCAAGACAAAATTTTTAGGGTGAGCGTCTTTTAAGATCAATAGTGTTAACCAGTCCCAATTTTATGGTTTTTCTTTTTAATATTTTTCAAATAAAAACAAACGGCCTAACGAATTTTTCGGTTCTCCTGATTATTTAATCCAAAACAGGGGGAGAAGACGAAAAAGCCGATGCGCGATGAAATCAATGATGCATGCTGAGTCAGAAATGCGTACCTTGTCTCCAGCACTCTACATGCAAGTGATCCGCGCAGAATTTAAAGACTGAAAATAAAGTACCTAAATGATGTAGGCGGAAAACCGAGGCCCTAAACAGCAGCGCTACTCGAAAGAACGGCTAGCCGACCACCAGCCTCCAATACAAAGGGTCCGGTCTAGACCCACCCCTCCTCTTCTTGACAGGTCGAGTTCAGGAGTAGCGCTTGACGGGGTGGGCTCGCGGCGCGTAGGCTCGGAGGTGATGGAACGACTATTTTCTTATTATTTTTATTATAGGTCCAATTACCGCACTATAGGAACAAGCAATTATATTAGGGTGTTTGGATCCTATGAGTTACGTCACAATCAAGCAGAAAATCCTACAGCTAGGGGCTCGATCAAAAACCGTGTAAACACCGGAAAAGGCAGTAAAAAGAGAAAAAGAAAACCGCGTCAAAAGCCGCGAAAAACTCCTAAGGGTCCCCCGAGCACACCGGTGCTCGGCGAAACAGACCCGCTAAGTGTTCAAGCAAAGTCCAAGTCCAGTCTCTGGGTCTCCCTGTATTATTACAATAATAATGATCAAATAAACCTAATCTAACCTCACCCACTCAACTCTCTCTCTCGCTCTCTCCTGCAGCTCCGTGCAGAAGGGAGCCGCCTCCGAGTCTCGCGGTTGCGTCGGCTTCTCGAAATCGGCCGCCTCGGTCCTCGGGCCCTCGCAAGAAAAAGAGACAAGTGGTCAGTCCAAATAATTATAAAAAAATGTTAGGAAAAATATGTATATCTACAGAAATCTATACAAAAAGCTGTGAAAATCAAAAGCCGCAGAAAAACTCAAAAAGTGACTACTAAGTCGTGCTCCCCGGCAACGGCGCCATTCTGATAACACGCCTGAGCACTCGGGTATAAGGTACTAAATAGGTCGTTGCGACCCAAGCGATCAGACGATGTCAATCAAGAAAAAAAATCGAACCACTCAATAAATATAAGATCGATCAAAATACGAAGTAGCGGTCCTGCTATTGAATTAACCTGGTATAGCACCCAGGGTCGAACTCAAGGAGCACGGGTTGGCCTCTCGGCCTACGAAGTAGTCAAAAGAGATAAAATAAAAGGAGAAATATTTTTGGTAATTTTTGAATATTTTATATTATTTTTTTGGATTTTTAGTTTATTAAGAAAATGATAAAAACAACCAAGCACACAATTCAACAATTTATTAAAGGCACTAAAGGTCAAGCAAAAATTCCAACAAAAATGTTTTTATGTGTTTTATATTTTTTAGTGTTTTTGGTGAATTTTTGAGAATTTTCTGATCTTTATTTAATTTTCTAAAAATCAAACAGTGGCTAAAAGAGATGGTACTGTCCAGCCAAGCCAAAAAGCCCTAGATAAAATATCTAAGAGCTCCAAAATGCCCTGGAGGTAATTGTTCCTGTAAAGAAGATAAAATGAGGAAAATTTAGGCACCAATTTTATTGTTTTTGGATTTTTAATTTATTTACTAGAATTTTTATAGGTTTTTGAGTGTTTTTAAGTTTTTAGTGGTTTTCAGTAATGAAAAATAGCCAAAATTGGCTAGAAAATCGAACTAAGCAAGACAAACAGTAGCTAATTTTTGTGGAATTTTCAAGTGAGTTTTAATATTTTTTGGGGTTTTTGAAGTTAGACAGTAGCAAACTTGAATGTTTTTGAATTTTTAAAAATATCAAACGAAATCAAAAATTTCCTAAAAAATCCATAAAAATTTTACACCATGGCAGGAGCCATGTATCCAATTTTCGTTGGATTTGAAGGTGATTTGCTATTTTATTCAAAAATAAAGAAGGGGCACTGTGCACAGGGACCAAAGTGCAAATACCCAAAGTTCTGGGGGGTCTGGTGCAAAATACCCAGCAAAACACGCGCCACGCGCGTGCCTGGGGCACTCAGGGACCCAAATGTAATAAAAATAAGTCCCGAGGACTTATTGGTAACAAGTACCAAAAGTCCAGGGGCTTATCTGCAAAATACCCAAAATATAACGCACATGCTGGAATATAAGCACAGGGGTATAAATGCAAATAAGAGAAACTTTTCATTCATTCAATAACATCCAGAACTACAGGGGTATCTACTGCAAATAAACCAAAATATCACGTGTCGATGCACGTGTCCACAACTGGTAGGGGTATAAATGCAAATAGAATAAAGCTAAGGGTCCACTATGCAAAATACACCTAAAACTTAACAACTGACTTTGATATTTACAGGACTAAAATGAAATTGAAATAAAGACAGGGCCTAAGGGTAAATTACCCTTTATTAAGCGGATGGGCTGGATGCGCGCCACGTGGAGATCGGACGACTGCTGACGGTGGGTGCTCCGGATGTCGCCTCCTCAGATCGGACGATGCTGGACGCTCCGGAGATGAACGGCTCTGATTGAAACTGGAGCGGGATGGGCGATCGGACGGTGATGGAGGATGCTGGAAGAACAAGCCCCCGACGAGACTCGCCGGGCTCGTGCGTGCGCGGTGCTCCTCCTGGGAGCCCTCTGAAGGTCGGAGAAGAATCGTGGAAGGCTCCCGCATCTGCCGGTGGGCTCCGATGATCGATCCGAGCTCCGAGGAGCTCGGGCGAGGTCGGCGGAGCTGGGTCTCCTGGCTGGATGACTAAGGGCCTCAGATGGCCCTCGTTTCGACCTGAAAAGTAAACCAGAAGACTCACGGGTCGAGGGCAAATTGCCTCGACCCGGTTAGGCGAAGTGGGGGTGACTGATGCGTCGGGATGGCGAGCTCCGGCAACGGTGGTGGACGGGGAAGCTCGGTTCCCAGCTTTTGTGCGAGCTGGGTTGGGCGAATGGGTGAAGAAGGTGCGTCGGAAGGAGGCGGACGTAATGGACGATTCCGATGATCGAAATGGATGACAGAGTGGTCGGAATCAAAGAAACGCGGCGGCAGAGCGATTTGGGCGTAAACTGAAATTAACGGAAATGGGAAGGCTAAGGGGTTACCTGGGTGGTCGGAGAGACTGGGGAGGAGCTGAGTAAGCTCCCGGTCGTCGCCTTGGGGATCGTCTCGGTCTGAGGCTCGGAGCTCACGCTGGTGGCGGAGCTGCGGCGGCTATGCTCGCCGGATCGATGGATTCACCTCCTTTCCTCGCTGCAACAGGCTCAGACGCGAGCTGTCACCTCACGCACTCTCTGGAGCTCACAGGAGAAGAAAGCAAATGGCCAAAGATCGAGAGAGGAGGTGGCGGAGCTGCAGCTTTATACAGCTAGGGGTCCGAGAAAGATGGGTCCAGGCAAGCTCAGGAGCGCGCGGATCCCGAGGGAGCGGCTCCGGCGAGGATGTCGGATGAACGATTAAAGATTCGGACCCGGGGTTTAGGGAAATGGGTGTTGGATCAAGCGGGTATAATTGCGAGAAATCGGGTCGGGCCCTTGTATCCGCGGAAGGTGGTCCTGGGGGGGGGGGTAGTTGACCGGGCGGTCAACATCCCCAGGACCCAATGGGATTCGGCCACGTGGCTGGATCTTGAAGTGACAAATAAGGGTAGCTAGGGGCCGAATTTGCAAAAACTCAAAACACAAAATATTTTTATTTTATTTTTTCCTATTTTTTAGTGATTTTTAATTAATTTTTGGAAATAAAAATAAGCTATATACATAGTATGTAATATATAGGTATATGTACACTATTAGGGTTTTTGATTTTTTTGATTTTAATTATTATTTTTATGCAATTTTATTCCTATTTTATATTTTATTTATTTATATTATAAAATAAGGAATAAAAGGGTTTTTTTATTTTATTTTTCTTATTTATATACATAGGTAAAATAAATATATATGTACATCTATATACATGGTATATGTACAATGTATTTTTGTATTTTTAATTTTGCTCTTTTTATTTTGTTTTTATTCTAATTCTTTTTATTTTATTTATTTACAATATATAATATAGAATATTTACAAAAAGTTTGGAAAATAATTTTATTTATTTACAAGGTTAAATAAATATATAGATGTGGTTTATGTACATGATGAAAGGGGTATTTTAATTCTTTTTGATTTTTAACTTTTTCTTTTGGTTTTTATATTTTATAAATATATACAAGTATTTACAAGCATATTTTTGGTGAGGAAAATATCTTTATTTTATTTACATAAATATTTACACATGAGCCCCTATCTCCCTCTACTTTGGTTTTTATGCGGTCAGGCCCATGCTGAGCCCTCCCTTGGGTTAGGTTGCTCAATATTTATTCTAAATATTTCCCTCTTTTTCTTTTTAATCTTTATTCTTTTATTTTTGCACAAAAACATGCTAATTATAGGTTTTTACACAATGCATGCTTTTGGTAATTATTTGTATTTACACACATCTACATGCATTTGCAAAGGTTTTTGTAGCTAAAATATAAGAATAAAGAGTGATGAATGAGTATTCATCATCGAACCGTCTAGACCCTTTCCTAGTCCTTCATCTGAGAAGGACCCTATAATCCCCTTCCCTAGAGCCCTTCAGATGGGGGAGGGGAAGAAAAAAAATCCCAAAAAGAGAGAGAAGAAAGAGTTCAGCCAGCAGATGATAGATCGGTTTCACATACAGCTGACTCTTCAGGAGGCTTTGCAGCACATCCCCCTTCTTCAGTGTTCCCTTAGAGACAGGACTACAATAAGGAGGAAGAGGAGGAACCACCACTCAGAGATCCACGTGCTGACGAAAGCCACTTGTTTCGCGATCCAGAACCGTCTGCCGGCCAAGAGGCCAGATTCAGAAGACCCTTATGTCAGATGCCATATCAGTGAACAGAGGTTCGACCGTACTCTATTAGACAGCGGATCGTCGATCAACCTACTTCCGACAGCCCTTCTCGACCGCTTTGAGTTGGGCACTCTACGACAGAGCAGGACAGTCCTTCAGTTTGTGGATAGATCTGTCAAGAGGCCGAAGGGGTTGCTTAGAGACATTGTCGTCACGATTTAGGGTCTGCAATTCCCCGTGGACTTCGTAGTGTTGGACATGGAGATATCTGAGTCAGTGACCGATACCCCCATCATTTTAGGTCGCCCGTTCTTGGCCACAGCCAAGGCAGTGACCGACCATGATAGTGGGAAGGTATACTTTCGCGTCGAGGGTGAAAGTGTACAAATAGAGATGGTCGAGGACAGCAGAGCTAGAGACAGATCATGCTCAGAGACTACTTCAGACACAGAGCAGAGGACAGATGCCGGGCCAGACATCAACCAGGATTGTGACTTTGTGATTACAGATGATGAGGCAGTTTGGGCAGATCCCGACACACAGACCATCCTCTCACTTTCAGATTCCGCTGATGCAGAGACGACATCAGAGGAGAGCTAGGAGAGCGCATTCCTGGTCCCGGATACTTCAGAGGCAGCAGACCCGATTCTCGATCGTGAGACTGATTCTCGTAATGATGGTGGTGCTGATGCCACCTTGGATGACACAGATCCCTCAGAGTCAGAGTCTGATTGGGCAGATTGTGATGATTACATGCCAGACCTGATTTTCACTGAGCCTGCAGATAGGGAGGAGGTAGATGCCGAGCAGAGCAGAGACAGTCCAGTTGAGCCGCCTTCTCCAGATCCAGTTTGTGAGAGAGAGTTCTCATTCTCCCAGGCAGATTTGGCCGCATACACTCGGATTCTTCAGAAGCCAGATTTGCCAGCACCAGCTTGTCCAGAGCTGAAGCCACTACCTGCGTCGTTGAAGTATAGGTTCCTTGTGGGTGAGCATGAGATGTACCCAGTCATTATCTCAACCGATTTGACTGGAGAGCAGGAATCCCGTTTGATGGGGGTTCTTGAAAAGAACCGCAAGGCGATAGGATGGAACGTAGCAGATCTCCAGGGGATCAGTCCGGCTCTGTGCTCTCACCACATCTATCTCGAAGATGAGGCAAAGCCGTTGCGTGAGTTCCAGCGACAGCTGAACCCGAATCTGAGAGAGGTTGTCATGAAGGAAATTTCGAAGTGGTGGAGCGCTGATTTTATCTACCCCATTTCCGACTCCAAGTGGATCAGTCCGTTACACGTGATGCCCAAGAAGACGGGCATCACTACAGTCGTTACAGAGTCTGGAGAGGAGATCGCTACACGAGTACCCACTTCTTGGAGGGTCTGCGTGGATTACAGACGACTCAATCAGGCCACCAAGTAGGATCATTTCCCCCTGCCCTTTATTGATCAGATCATTGAGAGAATGGCAAGGAAGAGCCATTATTGTTTTCTGGATGGGTACTTGGGCTACAACCAGGTGGTCATCGCTCCCGAGGACCAGGACAAGACGACCTTTACGTGTCCCTTCGGCACATACGCCTTCCGACGCATGCCATTTGGGCTATGCAATGCCCCTGCAACTTTTCAGAGATGTATGCTGTCGATCTTTTCGGACATGGTAGGGGAATGCTTGGAGGTCTTCATGGATGATTTCTCGGTTTACGGCAACGGATTCGACTCCTGTCTTGACTGCCTAGACCGAGTACTTCAGCGATGTATAGAGGTTCGCCTGGTATTATCTTGGGAGAAGAGTCACTTCATGGTGACTCAAGGGACGGTGCTTGGCCACATCATCTCCAACAGGGGCATGGAGGTTGATCCGGCCAAGGTGGATGTCATTAGCAAACTCGCACCACCGTCCTACTTGCGGCAGTTACGATCTTTTCTGGGGCACGTTGGTTTCTACCGACGATTCATTCGGGATTTCAGTAGAGTTGCCCGACCGTTGACTGATCTGCTGACAAAAGACACCGAGTTCCTTGTCGATGACAAGTATCTTTCGTCGTTTGAGACTCTCAAGAGAAGTGTGATAGAGGCTCCTGTTCTCCAGCCGCCTGATTGGTCTCTCCCATTCGAGATCATGACGAACGCCTCCGATTTTGCCGTGGGGCCTGTACTAGGACAGAGGAGGGACGAAGTTCCATTTTCCATCCACTACGCTAGCCGCACATTGGATTCCGCGTAGCGGAACTACACAGTCATAGAGAAGGAGATGCTAGCCGTAGTCTTCGCCTTAGATAAGTTCATATCATACATTATTGGATCTAGAGTGACCTTGTATACTGATCATACCGCCGTCAGGTACCTCATGGTAAAGAAGGATGCCAAAGCCAGACTGACTAGATGGATCCTTCTACTCCAGGAGTTTGACATAGAGATTAAGGATAAGACTGGAGTCAAGAATGTGGTGGCGGATCATCTCTCCCAATTGGAGTATCTTAAAGATTCTGAGCAGATTGACCCTATTTGTGAGACCTTTCCAGATGAGGCGATCCTTGCTATCGCCTCACTCCCATGGTACACCGATATTGTGAACTATCTTGTCGCCAAGAAAGTTCCACAAGATTGGCCCAGGCAGAAACTTGAGACCTTCCTCGCGAAGGCCAAGTTTTACCATTGGGAGGATCACCATGAGGGAGGGGATAGTATCTGGCGTAGGTGCATTCCTCAGGTGGAGCATCACAGCGTCCTTACTTACTGCCACAAGCTTGAGGCAGGAGGACATCACTCAGGGAGGAGAACGACACAGAAAGTGCTCCAATCCGGCCTATGGTGGCGTACTCTCTTCAAGGACTCTGATGAGTTCGTGAAGAGATGTACTGACTGTCAGAGGATGGGCACTTGTGGACAGCGTGATATGATGCCGATGCAGCCCATTCATTTCTGTGAGGTTTTTGAGGCATGGGGCATCGATTTCATGGGTCCATTTCCTAAGAGTTAGGGATTTGAGTACATTCTGTTGGCCGTGGATTATGTGAGTCATTGGGTTGAGGCCATCCCCGCCCGAACCGCTGATGCCAGGACAGTTTGCAGATTTTTGAGGAAGCACATCATTACACGATTCGGGGTACCTCGAGTATTGATATCTGATGGGGGGTCTCATTTCATCAACGACCAGGTGAAGGCCCTTGCTAGCGAGTTCGGCATAGACCATCGAGTTGCCACTCCATACCATCCACAGACGAATGGTCTAGCCGAGGTGTTGAATAGGGAGATCAAGACTATATTACAGAAAGTCGTCCTCCCTGACCGAAAGGATTGGCCACAGCTTTTGGACTCGATCTTGTGGGCATATAGGATGTCTTTCAAGACACCATTGGGCACATCTCCCTTTCACCTCGTATATGGCAAGTCGTGCCATTTACCAGTTGAGTTGAGGCACATGTCACTTTGGGCAGTCACAGATATTATTTTGGATCCAGATAGTGTAGGAGACCAGAGGAGGGCAGAGTTAGCAACCCTGGAGGAGCTTCGTGATACCGCCTTCTCAAACAGCCTACAGTATAAGGAGAGAGTGAAGGAGTGGCATGATTATCATATCAGCCACAAGCATTTTGAGCCTGGACAGAGAGTATGGCTATTTGATGCTAGGCTTCGTCTATTTCCATGGAAGCTACAGAGCAAATGGAAGGGACCTTATCTTGTGAGAAAGGTATACGACAATGGGAGTATTGACATATCTGAGTTGTCTTCTGAGAGTACCTTTCGAGTGAACGGCCAGCGGCTCAAGCCATTTCTAGATCATGAGCCGCGGGTCATTGATGTTGCCCCTATTCACTTTGCGTGAGATGTGGTCTCTTGACTCACATCTATTGCATCTCACGCCTGATTATCACTGTTCTTCCAACCTATATAGATCCAGTTGTCCATATCACTCTATTCTTTAGTCCCACATCCCTTTTCTCATCTTATGATTATGCTATACTTAGGGTGTACTTTACCCTAAGTATAGGGGGGATGTAGGACCTTCGGGTATTCTTTTCATTCTTTCTACCCCTGTTTTGCTGCCTATACTTAGGGATATTTCACCCTAAGTATAGGGGGAGCAGACTCTGTACATCCTTCACTCGGATTTCCCTTCATGTACAACTGCTATACTTAGGATTACTTGATCCTAAGTATAGGGGGAAACCACCGAGTTCTCCTCATTCTATTCATTCATTCATCTCTGTATCTAGCCATTCCTTTTCACTTCCCTATACTAAGCACGAGTTATGTCTTCTTCATCGCTCTTGATCACTCTGAGGACATTGTTCGAGCTAAGTATAGGGGTGTGTGTATATATTTCATATATACTTTAGCCATAACTCGTACTTTGTGTGAGTGTGTGACTAAATAAAAATGGCTAAAAACCCATAAAATTTAAAATTTTTATCCCTTGTATATAAAATTCATTCTGCACATACCTATTTATTAATACAAATTATTTTTGTACAAATGATTGTAAAATGATTTGTGTAAAGGATTTGTAAATATGTGTATTTCAAAATTATGTATATAGTACAAAATTTTTCCAAAATGTTTTGAAAACAAAAAGTTTGCAAAAACCTTGTGTAAATGTTTGTAAATATTTTGCAAAACTTGCATTCGTGCATACATTCATGGTTTCAAAACATTTTTCAAAAATTTTGCACGATTGTAAATATTTGTAAATAGCATCTTTGTAAATACTTGTATAGTTTTTCCTGGATCATAGTTGACATTTAAACTAGCCGGGAATTAAATTGGGGAATGGAGCTTGATTAAGATCTTAATCCACATAATTCTAAGAGGAACCTTATAGGGCTTAGGGTTAAGGCTTTTCAGGTCCATTGGGACTTAATTCTTTGAGTCCACTAGGCTATGAGCATATGTCATCTTGATGAGCCTAAGTAGAGCACTTAACAACACACGCATGACTCTTAGAGACAATGGCTTGACTTGCACCAGCACTTTACACATAGCTCTCCACGGATGAGGTGGTGATGAGGCAGTTTCCTTTGGCTTGGGGTAGCATATGAGGGTAGTACTTCTAGGCGGAACCTCTCTTCTTCTTTTAGTGAAGGAAGTGCATCTCAACTTGGTCTAGTGGTGATGAAGGCTAAAGACAGAAGTCGTGGGTTGCAATAAAGCTTCAAAAGAGGGATAGTCTACTGGCTCAAGAGGAAAAACTCCTTGTATATATGCTGCACCATGTAGATATGTTGTACAGTTGCACATGAAAAAAAATGTGTGCAAAAAGAAAAGAACTCCAAAAAAGTGGTGGGTCGGATTGAAAATTTAATAATCCCACCTGAGTGTATATAGTCAAATAAAGCAAAAGCTTATGGTATACATGATTACATCTCATGAAGCTTGCAGCGGGATGATGACCGTCCGAATGACTAAGGTAAAGGTACATAAATATAGGTCGTTGCGACCTCAATCACTCAGACTAAGTCAATCAAGAAAAAAAATGAACCACTCACAAAATACAAAATCAATCAAGCACAAAAGTGGTCCTGCTAGGAGATTAACCTGGTATAGCACCCAGGGTCGAACACAAGGAGCACGGGTTGGCCAAAGGCCTACGAAGTAGTCAAGAATCAGAGAAAAAGGGAAAACATTTTTAGTGGTTTTTAATTGTTTTTAAATTTTTTTGGGATTTTTAATATGTGAAGAAAGTGAGAAAGACTAAAAACAATCACACTTTATCAATTTATTTAAAGCATCAAAAATCAAGCAAAAATTCAAGAAAAAAATGTTTTTATGTTTTTTGGGTTTTTAAGTGTTTTTGGTGAATTTTTGATAATTTTCTGAAGTGTATTTTATTTTCTAAAAATCAAACAGTGAGAAAAACGATGGGTACTGTCCAGCCAGGTCCAAAATCCAAAAATAAAATATCTAAGGATCTCAGAGGGACCTGGAGGTAATTTTCCTGTATACTAGAGAAAACAAGGAAAATTTGAGCACCAAAATTATTGTTTTTGGGTTTTTAGATTATTTAAGATGATTTTTATGAGTTTTTAGGTGTTTTTGAATTTTTAGGGTTTTTAAGCAATGAAAAATAGCCAAAATTGGCTAGAAAATCAAGAAACACAACAGAAACAACACCTAATTTTTATAGAATTTTTAGAGGGGTTTTTATATTTTTTTGTGATTTTTCAAGTGAAACAGTGCCAAAAGTAAATGTTTTTGAATTTTTAAAAATAACAAATGCACTCAAAAATGTCCCCCAAAATTCTTAAAAATCCTACAACATGGCAGGAGCCATGTGTCAAATTTTTATCGAATTTGGAGATGAATTGATATTTTATTCAAAATCAAAAAGAGGGCACAGTGCATAGGGACTTAAGTGCAAATACCCGTAAATCTGGGGGTCCAGGTGCAATTTGCCCAGCAAATCACGCGCGTGGCACGTGCCTGGGGCACTCAGGGACCTTCTGGTAATAAAAACCAAGTCCTAGGACCTTTTGGTAACTCGTACCAAAAAGTCCAATGACGGTTATGCAATTAACCCACTAAAAGGCGCACATGTGCAAATAAAATGTTCACAGGGGCATAAAAGCAATTACCAAAAAGTTTCTAATCATTCATGAACCAACCAGAACTACAGGATAATAGTTGCAAATAACCCAGACAAAGCACGTGGCGAAGCACGTGGATCACACATACAGGGGCATAAATGCAAATAAAAACAAGCACGAGGTCCAATGTGCAATTTACCCTACGTAGATAAAACTCCTAAAATACTTACAGGACTGACACGTAAAACAAAAACTAAGAGGGGGCCCTAAGTAATTTACCTTTTTATTACGTCGACGGCTGGATGGTAGACGCGTGGCGGATCTGACGGCTCTGGTCTCAGGCGCCTCTCTTCTCTTCCGCACGTGGGCCTGATCGACGGTGCAGAGAGGGGCCACGTGGAAGATCGAACGGCTGGTGGGTGCTGGTGGTTCCCTCTCTCTGTTCTGACGGTCCAGATCAACCCTCGAGCGGATCGGACGATAACTGCTCCTTCGTGGATGAATGGTCACGATGCGAACTGGAAGGCGGGACTGATCGGACGGTGCTCGAGGACCTTCGAAGAACAGGTGGCCGGCGAGGTTCGCCGGCCTCGTGTGCGTGCTAGGGTCCTCCTCAGCTGCCTCCAAGGATCGGAGAAGATCGGCGATGACGTCCCGCAGCTGGTGGTGGCCTCCGATGGCCCAGCCGAGCCCTGAAGGGGCTCCGGCGAGGCCGGCGGCGAGAAGCTCCTGGCCTGGAAGTGAGGGGGCCTCAGATGGCCTCCTCTTGACCTGCAAAGTATACCAGAAGCTTCGCGGGTCGAGGGCAAAGTGCCTCGACCCGAAGAAGCAGCGTGAGGGTGAACTGTGGGTCGGGACGAGCGAGCTCCGGCGAGCGGAGGACGGTGGAGCTCGAACCCCAGCTCCTGTGCGAGCTGGGTTGAGTGAAGGGGCGGAGAAGGTGCGTCGAGGGATGGTGGAGGTGACTGAGTGTTCCGATGATCGAGAAGATGTACGATATAGCCGGAATCAAAGGAATACGTCGGAGCTTCGATTTGGGCGAAACTACAAATTAAGCTAAATAGGCGAGCTAGAGTGGTACCTGGGTGGAGTGGAAGACTGTGCTGGAGCTTAGCTAGCTCCTGGTCGTCGCCTCGAAGGTTGTCACTGCCTGAGGCTCGAGCTCCTGCTAAGTGGCGGAGCACGGCGGCGCGAAGTCGCCGGATCGATGGTCCGGGCACCCCCTCCTCACTGCGACAAAGGCAATCGCGAGCTGTCACCTCGGAGATTGCAATGGAGGTCACGGGAATGAGAGTGGCGAGCCAAAGATGGCGAAAATGAGCGGCGGAGCTCGGCTATATACGTGAGTGCCGACCCGACTAGGGCTGGTCGGGTAGGGCTGCGAGGAGCGCGGATCCCAATGCGAATACCCCGGCGGTCATGTCGGATGTACAAGGAATCAATAGGACCCGGGGTTTGCGGAGAAGGCGCGCGGATCAAGCGCGGAAAAAGAGGCGAAACCGGGTCGGGCGCGAGATCCGCAGGAGAAGGCGGTCCGTGGAGGGAGTTGACCGGAGGTCAACATCTCCGTGGACCAACCAGAAGCTGCCACGTGGAGAGGATTTGGAGCTCAAAATTAAGGAAGAAAATGGCCGATTTTGCAAAAATCCAAAACATGAAATATTTTTCTTTTATTTTTTTCTATTTTTTGGTGATTTTTAATTAATTTTTGGAAATAAAAATGAGGTATTTACATTATATAGGTGTATACACAATAAGGAGGCTTTTGATTTTTTATTTTTAATTATCATTTTTATACAATTTTTATTCCCATTTTATATTTTATTTATTTATAGAATAAAATGAGGAATAAAAGGATATTTTTATTTTATTTTTATTATTTATACACATAGGTGAAATAAATAGATATATACAACTATGTACATGGCATATGTACCATATGTTTTTGTAATTTTAATTTTTGTTATTTTTATTTGATTTTTGTTGTGTTTCTTTTTATTTATTCTATTTACAAAATATACCATAGAATGTTCACAAAAAGTTTTGAACATAAATACATTTATTTATAGGGTTAAATAAATAAGGGATGATGGTTTATGCACATGGTGGAGGGATATTTTTGCATTTTTGATTTTTAAATTTTTATTTTGTTTGTTTTTTTTAATGGTTTCTAAATATATACAAAATACGTACAAGCATATTTTTGGTTGAGGAAAATATAATTTTATTTATTTACATAGATATCTACACATGAGCTCCTATCTCTCTCTACTGTGGCTTTTATGCGGTCAGGCCCATGCTGAGCCCTCCCTTGGGTTAGGTTGCTCAATATTTATTCTAAATATTTCCCTCTTTTTCTTTTTGATCTTTACTCTTTTATTTTTGCACAAAAACATGCTAATTATAAGTTTTTACACAATGCATGCTTTTGGTAATTATTTGTATTTACATATATCTACATGTATTTGCAAAGGTTTTTGTAGCTAAAATATAAGAATAAAGAGTGATGAATGGGTATTCATCACCCCCCTATACTTAACTTTGCTAGTCCCTTAGCAAACACTTATTTGAAAAAGAAGTGAAAAAGAAAGAAAAGAGAAAAAGAAAAAGAGGATGTACATGGATCAAGGTTGAATTATTAAACTTTCCTTCATTAAATTGAAATATGGAGCTCAATTAGATCTTTGGATTATTAATGTGTCGGAACCTCATTTGGACTTAAGCTTAAAACTCAACAGCCTCTAAGTTCCACCAATCTATGGACAAGACTCCTCAATAAACCAGATCAGAACAAGTCTACATACACAAACTCTAATGACCATGAGTCTTTCCATGCAGTGTAAGTGATATGTGGCTTCCCACTTCAGAAGTAACAAAGAAACCGCCTCCCTCAACCTGGTAACTCTAATGCCTCGGTCTAGCAACTCTTTCCTCGAGAAGCGGGGTATTCCCTTCTAAGTTCAAGTGCAACCGGCTCAAGAAGAGGGGGTAGAAGTATAGAGTTTTGGGAGCTTAGCCAGTGTAGCTAAGTCTCCCGCTGCAAGCTTCATGAGATGTAACATGGATACCATAAGCTTTGCTTTATTTGACTATATACACTCCGGTGGGGTTATTAAATTTTCAATCCGACCCACCACTTTTTTGGAGTTCTTTTGCATTTTTGCATTTTTTTTCAAAGACTTCTGTACAGCATATCTACATGGTGCAGCATATATGAAAGAAATTTCCTCTTGAGCCAGTAGACTATCCCTCTTTTGAAGCTTTATTGCAACCCACAGCTTCTGTCTTTAGCCTTCATCACCACTAGACCAAGTTGAGGTGCACTTCCTTCACTAGAAGAAGAAGAGAGGTTCCGCCTAGAAGTACTACCCTCATATGCTACCCCAAGCCAAAGGAAACTGCCTCCTCACCACCTCATCCGTGGAGAGCCATGTGTAAAGTGCAGGTGCAAGTCAAGCCATTGTCTCTAAGAGTCATGCGTGTGTTGTTAAGTGTTCTACTTAAGCTCATCAAGATGACATATGCTCATAGCCTAGTGGACTCAAAGAATTAAGTCCTTATGGACCTGAAAAGCCTTAAACCTAAATCCTATAAGGTTCCTCTTGGAGTTAAGTGGATTAAGATCTTTTTCAAGCTCCATTTCTCAATTTAATTCCAGGCTTAGTTTAAATGTCAACTCTTATCCAGGAAAAATTATATACATATATGTACACAAGGTGCTATTTACAAATATTTTACAATCATGCAAAATTTTTGAAAAATGTTTTGAAATCATGAATGGATGATGATGCATGAAGTGCAAGTTTTGCAAAAAGATATTTACAACTATTTACACAAGATTTTTGCAAACTCTTGATTTTCAAAACATTTTGGAAAAATTTTGTACTATATACATAATTTTGATACAAAAATATTTACACAAGCTTTACACAAAAGATTTTTGAAATCATTTTTACAAAAATACTTTGTACACTAGCTATGTATGTGCAAGATAAAAGAAGTTTATGTACATGAAAAATTTTTAATTTTCGTAATTTTTAGCCATTTTATTTATTAACACACTCACACAAAGTACGAGTTATGGCTAAAGTATATATGAAATATATACACACCCCCCCTATACTTAGCTCGAACGATGTCCTCAGAGTGATCAAGAGCGATGAAGAAGACATAACTCGTGCTTAGTAAAAGGGGAGTGAAAAGGCATGGCTAAGTACTGGAACGAATAAATGAATAGAATGAGAGGAGCTCGGTGGTTTCCCCCTATACTTAGGATTAACTAATCCTGAGTATAGCAAGCTGTACATGAAGGGAAATCCGAGTGAAGAAGATACAGAATCTGCCCCCCCTATACTTAGGGTAAAGTATCCCTAAGTATAGGCAGCAAAACAGGAGCAAACCGAATGAAAAGAGTACTCGCGGGTCCGACATCCCCCCTATACTTAGGGTAAAGTACACCCTAAGTATAGCATAATCATAGGATAAGAAAAGGGATGTGGGACTAAAGAATAGAATGATATGGACAACTGGATCTATACAGGCGGAGGAACAGTGAAAATCAGGCGTGAGATGCAAAAGATGTGAGTCAAGAGACTACATCTCACGCAAAATGAATAGGGGCAACAATAACGTCCCGCGGCTCATGATCTAGAAATGGCTTGAGCCGCTGGCCGTTCACTCGAAAGGTGCTCTCAGAAGACAACTCGGATATATCAATACTACCATTGTCGTGCACCTTTCTGACGAGAAAAGGTCCCTTCCATTTGCTCTGTAGCTTCCCTGGAAATAATCGTAGCCTCGCATCAAACAGCCATACTCTCTGTCCAATCTCAAAATGCTTGTGGCTGATATGAGAATCATGCCACTCCTTGACTTTCTCCTTATAATGTAGGCTTCTTGAGAAAGCTACATCTCTAAGCTCCTCCAGGGCAGCTAACTCTGCCCTCCTCTGGTCTCCCATACCATCTGGATCCATAAGAATATCTGTGACTGCCCAAAGTGACTTGTGCCTCAGCTCAACAGGTAAATGGCACGGCTTGCCATATACGAGGCGAAAGGGAGATGTACCCAATGGAGTCTTGAAAGACGTCCGATATGCCCACAAGACCGAGTCCAAAAGCTGTGACCAATTCTTTCGGTCAGGGCGGACGACTTTCTGTAAAATATTCTTGATCTCCCTATTCGACACCTCAGCTAGACCATTCGTCTGTGGATGGTACGGTGTGGCAACACGATGATATATACTGAACTCGCTAGCAAGGGCCTTTACCTGGTCGTTGATGAAATGAGAACCCCATCAATAAATCAGAACTCGTGGAACCCCGAACCGCGTGATGATATGTTTCCTCAAAAATCTGCAAACTGTCCTCGCATCAGCGGCTCGGGCGGGGATAGCCTCCACCCAACGACTCACATAATCAACGACCAACAGAATGTACTCAAATCCCTGACTCTTAGGGAATGGACCCATGAAATCGATGCCCCATGCGTCAAAGACCTCACAGAAGTGAATGGGCTGCATTGGCATCATATCACGCTGTCCACAAGTGCCCATCCTCTGACAGTCAGTACACCTCTTCACGAACTCATCAGAGTCCTTGAAGAGGGTAGGCCACCACAAGCCGGATTGGAGCACTTTCTGTGCCGTTCTCCTCCCAGAATGATGTCCCCCTGCCTCAAGCTTGTGGCAGTAAGTGAGGACGCTATGGTGTTCCTCCTGAGGAATACACCGACGCCAGACGCTATCCCCTCCTTCGTGGTAAAGGATAGGATCCTCCCAGTGGTAGGACTTGGCCCTCGCAAGGAAGGTCTCAAGCCTCTGTCTGGGCCAATCTTGTGGGACTTTCCCTGCAACGAGAAAGTTCACAATATCGGCATACCACGGGAGTGAGGCGATAGCAAGGATCGCCTCATCTGGGAAGGTATCTCGAATAGGATCAATCTGCTCAAAATCCTCAGGCTGCTCTAATCGGGAAAGATGATCCGCCACCACATTCTTGACTCCAGGCTTATCCTTGATCTCAATGTCGAACTCCTGGAGTAGAAGGATCCATCTAGTCAGTCTGGCCTTGGCATCCTTCTTTGCCATGAGGTACCTGATGGCGGTGTGATCTGTAAACAAAGTCACTCTAGATCCAATGATATACGATCTGAACTTATCTAAGGCAAACACTACGGCTAGCATCTCCTTCTCTGTGACCGTATAATTCCGCTGGGCGGAATCCAATGTGCGGCTAGCATAGTGTATGGCAAATGGCACTCCATCCCTCCTCTGTCCCAGCACTGCCCCTACGGCAAAATCGGAGGCGTCCGTCATGATCTCGAATGGAAGAGACCAATCAGGCGGCTGGAGAACATGAGCCTCAATAACACACTGCTGGAGAGTCGCAAAGGACGAGAGACACTTGTCATCGACAAGGAACTCGGTGTCTTTCGTCAAGAGGTCAGTCAACGGTCGGGCAATCTTGCTGAAATCCTGAATAAATCTCCTATAAAATCCAACGTGCCCCAGGAATGACCGTAGCTGCCTCAAGTTGGACGGTGGTGTGAGTTTTCTAATGACATCAACCTTGGCCGGATCAACCTCCATGCCCCTGTTGGAGATGATGTGGCCAAGCACCGTCCCTTGAGTCACCATGAAGTGACTCTTCTCCCATGATAGAACCAAATGAAACTCGATACATCACTGGAGTACCCGGTCTAGGCAGTCAAGACAAGAATCAAATCCGTCGCCGTAGACCGAGAAATCATCCATGAAGACCTCCAAACACTCCCCTACCATGTCCGAAAAGATCGACAGCATGCACCTCTGAAAAGTCGCAGGGGCATTGCATAGCCCAAATGGCATGCGTCGAAAAGCATATGTACCGAAGGGACAGGTAAAGGTGGTCTTCTCCTAATCCTCAGGAGCGATGGCCACTTGGTTGTAGCCCGAGTACCCATCCAGGAAGCAATAATGGCTCTTCCCTGCCAGTCTCTCAATGATCTGGTCAATAAAAGGCAGGGGGAAATGGTCCTTCTTGGTGGCTTGGTTGAGTCTCCTGTAGTCAACACAAACCCTCCAAGAGGTGGGTACTCGTGTAGCGATCTCCTCTCCCGACTCACTGATCACAGTCGTGATGCCCGTCTCCTTGGGCACCACATGCAAAGGGCTAACCCACTTGGAGTCGGAAATGGGATAAATAAAATCTGCACTCCACCATTTTGATATTTCTTTCATCACGACCTCTCTCAGGTTGGGGTTCAGTCGCCGCTGGAACTCACGCGACGGCTTCGCCCCCTCCTCCAGATAGATATGGTGGGAGCACACTGCTGGACTAATCCCATGGAGATCCGCTACGCTCCATCCGATCGCCCTGCGGTTCTTTTCAAGAACCCCCATCAGACGGGATTCCTGCTCTCCAGTCAACTCGGCGGAGATGATGACTGGGTACATCTCTGGCTCGCCCGCAAGGAATCGATACTTCAGCGAAGTAGGGAGCGGCTTCAGCTCTGGAATGCTAGGTGCCGGCAAATCTGGCTGCGGAAGAAACTGAGTGAAAGCTGCTAAGTCTGCCAAATCTGCCTGGGAAAGTGAAAGCGTACTCTCGCAAACTAGATCGGGAGAAGACTGCTCAACTGCACTGTCTCTGCTCGGCTCTGCATCTACCTCCTCCTCATCTATAGGCTCAGGTGAACTCAGGTCTGGCATCTGATCATAACAATCGGCCCAATCAGACTCTGAATCCGAGGGATCTGCATCTATCGCGGTGGCATCAGTACCACCGGAAAACGAGGTGGCTTCAACACCACCATCACTGAACATCGTGTTGCGATCAAGGACCGGCTCTGCTGCCTCCATGGTATCCTGAACCAGGTCTGTGCTCTCCAGACTCTCCTCTGCTATCGTCTCTGCATCAACTGTATCTGAAAGTGAGAGGGTGGTCTGTGTCTCAAGATCTGCCCAAGCTGCCTCATCATCTGTGATCACAAAATCACAGTCCTGGTGGATGTCTGGCTCTGCGTCTGTCAGCTGCTCTGAATCGGTACTCGCATCGGAGCGGGCTCTGAGTCTGGCTCTGTAGTCCTCGACCGCCTCTATTTGTATACTCTCGCCCTCGACGCGAAAGTACACCTTCCCACTATCATGATCAGTCACCGCCTTGGCTGTGGCCAAGAACAGACGACCAAGGATGATGGGGGTATCGGTCACTGACTCAGGGATCTCCATGTCCAACACTACGAAGTCCACAGGGAATTTCAGGCCCTGAATCGTGACGATAACGTCTCGTAATAACCCCTTCAGCCTCTTGACAGATCGATCAACGAACTGAAGGACTGTCCTGCTCTGTCGAAGAGTGCCCAACTCGAAGCGGTCGAGAAGGGCTGCCGGAAGAAGGTTGATCGACGACCCGCTATCTAGAAGAGTACGGTCAAACCTCTGCTCACTAATCTGGCATCTGACATATGGGGCCCCTGAATCTGGCCTCTTGGCTGGCAGTCGGTTCTGGATCGCGAAGCACGTGGCTTTCGTCAGCACATGTATCTCCGAAGTGTGGTTCCTCCTCCTCCTCCTGACTGTAGTCCTATCTCTCAAAGAACGCTGGAGAAGGGGGATGTGCTGCAAAGCCTCCTGGAGGGTCAGCTGGATGTGGAATCGATCAATCATGCTCTGGCTGAACTCCTCAAGCTCTCTCTTTTTGGGATTTTCTTTTTTCTTCCCCTTCCCCATCTGAAGGGCGCTAGGGAAGGGGATCACAGGGTCCTTCTCAGATGAAGGACTAGGAAAAGGTCTAAGCGGTTCAAGGACCGGATCCACACATACATCATGCACCATAGTGGGACCAGAAGAAAGTAAACCTTTTTTTTATTCATAACAGAGTTCCGAGATACATGAGTGCGAGGAAAAACAACATCTCTATCTGTACAAACACCGGTGGCCTCAGTACCACCACGGGCTGGCTCTGCTGCTGCTGCTGGTAGACGTCGCGCGGCATCAGTACCGCTGGCTGGCTCGGCTGAATGGGTGGCATCAGTACCACCTCCTCGAACTAATGAAGCGGCGGCCTCAGTACCGCCGGTGGGATCAGCATCCTTGGTGGCCTCAGTGCCACCATCATCATCTGGAGCGGCATCAGTACCGCTCTCCTCCTCCTCATGTGGTGCCTCTGGAGTGTCCTCGTGGTGAAGCTCAGATGAGGCGCCGCCGCCTGCTGGGGTCCTACCGCTCCTAAGTGTGACAAAATCAGCATCAAATAGATCCGAAGAAGTATCATCAAAAGGGTCACTAGGAGTGGCTAACTCAGTATGTACTACCTGCTCAGATTTCCTCTTAAGACTATTCGGATTCGGCTCAATCTGGGCTGGTATGGCGGCCTTCCCTCTCACCAGGTCCCGCATCTCCTGGCGGAACTCGTCCATCTCCTGTCTGAATGTGGCCTGCTGGTCCGTGAGGAGGCGGGCGATGTCATCCAAGGCGGGGCTCTCGTGGGAGCCCGACGGGTGGCCTCTCTGTGGGTGAGGCTGCTGGAACTGCTGTGGTGGGTAAGAGGGGTAGGATGGAGGCTGCTGCCGGTATCCCTGGTGAGCCTGCTGCTCACGTCTCCAAGACTGTCCCTGCTGCTGATAGGGACGAGGACCGTAGGATGACTGCTGCTGATACGCTGGGGGCTGCTGCTGCGACTGGTGCTGGTCTCTCTGTTGGGAGTACTACCCTCCCTGACCTGACGGCTGCTGCTGGGGCTGGGCACCACCACTCCCCCACCTGAATCCGGGATGATCTCGTCGGATCCCAGGCTGGGGGCGGTCATACCAAATCCCGTTGACATCCATCAACGGCTCTGCATCGAAGGGGGCTGGCGGCAGTACTGCCAGAGGCTGATCCGGCTGGTAGAGCACCATCTGCATCTCTGGAGATGGTGGGGACTGGTAGGTGGGCTGCGGCTGCTGGTACGGCTCCGCCTGTACAAAGTGAACCTGTCTAGGCTGCTCTGAGGAGCTGGAGCGCTGGGACGAGCTGCTGCTGCCGCCGGTATCGCCTCGCGACAGAAGACGGGGCTGTGAAGCCGTCTGTGTCTCCTGGAGACACATGAGCTGGGTCTTCATGTCGCTCAAGACCTGTGCCATCTGCTCCATCTGCGTGATACTCTGGCACTGCTTCTTCTCGATCAGCTCCATGCGGTCCAACTTCTCGCTGATAATACCCATGTCCGCAGCGGATGACTCTGCCTGTGCTGCTGCGACTGCGGACGAACTGGATGGACCTGCATCTACCCGTGCTATCCGCTGGTACTGCACGGATCCTGGCTGATGTGGCTGGGTCTTCTGAGTATAGAGCCTGGTCTGAGACATCACCATATAGTTCTCGGACATCTCCTCGTAGATGGCCCAGACCTGCTCATGGTCCTTGGCAAAGTAGGACCTGCCGCAAGAAGCGTTCACCAGACCCTGAAGCTCTGGCGTCAACCCGCTGAAAAAGCTCTGAACGAGGTTCGGCTTGGAAATGTCGTGGTGCGGGCATCTGTCTAGGAGCTCTCGAAACCTCTCCCAAGCCTTGTGAAACTGCTCGTTGGGAAACATGGAGAAGTTGCTGATCAGGGCCCTCGCTGCATTCGTCCGCCCGAGTGGATAGTACTTTTTCAAGTACTCGGTGCGGAGCTGCTCCCAAGTGTAGACAAACTTCCATAGATGCTTCAGCCAGGTGGCTGCCCTATCTGCCAGTGAAAACGGGAAGGCTATCATCCGGATCGTATCCTGGTCCACGTGGCGATCGTGGACAGTGCTGCAGATCATCAAGAACTCCTGGAGGTGAAGGTGGGGCTCCTCAGTGGCTAGTCCGTGGAAACGGGGTAGTAACTGCAAGGTGTTCGGGGGGAACTTGAAGTCCCCCACGATCGCTGGCACTACCACCCAGTGATGCATCAGAGTAGATCCGGGGTTGTGTAACGCCCGCATCGGCTGTGGTGGTCCTCCTGCCGCGGCGGCGGCAGCGGCTGCTGCGGCTGCGGCCTCTGCATCAGGCATCTCCTCAGGCTCCCTCTGCTCTGACCCTCGCTCTGCTCTGAGCCTCTACAACTCTCGCCTCATCTCTATCATGAATGCCCCCTGATCGCGTAACTGCTGCTGAACTGTCTCGAGCGATGCGATCAGGGTGGAGTTGATCGCTCCCTGGTCAAATACAACATGCTGGTCTCCCTGCGGACCTCTGGAGTGATCGTCTGATCTGGCTGCCATAGCGACGTCTGCAAAATCAAATGAGCCCAACTCAGGTGCTGTCAAATCGGCTAATCTCTCCTCGGGCTCATGTCTCTCAGTGCCGAAAGAAAGGGGGTCGAGGGGGAAGAGGGCGGAATCGTACTCGGGCTCGGAGAGCTGGTCTGGGCTCTCACGAGCCAACCTAGATGATCGGGTAGACGTGCCCGAAAGCGGTGCAGCCAGAGGCTGCCTAAGAGACCGTCTACCCATCATCTTGATCTGGCGAGTAGTGCGGATGAGATCTGGAATCAACTATGATAAAAAACAAACCCCCGGTTCACCAACGCAACACGAGCTGAAGACCGTGAAAGTTCGGTCAAATTATCTTGTCTATTTTATTTTGGTGAACACACAAAATATCAGAGCGCTTACGTGACCTGTTAGGATATCCGATGCTATCCCAACCGACTGGCCCGCACGGAAAAGTCGGTAATCAGTAGGGTCTAGCACCGGGAGGCTCTACCTAGGGTGCGGGTCACTCTCTCGCGCATCCAAACCAGACAATGAGGGGGTTGCTCTCCCCAAGACAAAGTTTTTAGGGTGAGCGGTTTTTAAGATCAAGTATGATTAGCAGTCCCGATTTTATTGTTTTTCTTTTTTAATATTTTTCAAAGCAAACAAAGGGCCTAACGAATTTTTCGGTTCTCCTGATTATTAAGTCCGAAAACAGGGGGGAGAAGACGAAAAAGCCGATGCGCGATGAAATCAATGATGCATGCAAAGTAAGGAAGGCGTACCTGACTCCAGCACTCTACATGCAATATGATCCGCGCAGAATTTAAAGACAGGAAATAAACTACCTAAATGATGCAAGCGAGAAAAACCGAGTCCTAGATGAGCAATTCCTAGCGCAGAACCGTCTATCTCAGTCACTCGCCCTCGATCCAAAGAGTCCGGTCTTGGCCCACCCCTCCTCTTCTCGACAGGTCGAGTTCAGGAGTAGCGCTTGCGGGGCAGGCTCGCGACGCGTAGGCTCTCAGGAAAGCGACTAAGTTATTTTTATTATTTATTATTAGTAGGTCCAATTAACGATCTATAGGAACAGATAAGCAGTTAGGTGTGTGGATCCTACTAATTACGTCACAAGCACCAGAAATTCCTACGGCTAGGGGCTCGATCAAAAACCGCGTAAACACCGGAAAGGCAGTAAAAAAAGTAGAAGAAAGCCGCGAAAAACCGCGAAAAACTCCTAAGGGTCCCCCGAGCACACCGGTGCTCGGCGAAACAGACCCGCTAAGTCAAGTCCAAACAGTTCAAGTCTCTGAACACCTGTATTATTACAACAATAATAATCAAAATATCCTACGCTATCCTCACCCACTCAACTCTCTCTCTCTCGCTCTCTCCTGCGGCTCGATGAAGAAACGAGCCGCCTCCGCTTCGCTCGGGTGCACCGGCGCTCCTAGGAATGCCGCCCTCGCTCCTCGGGCCCTCGCAAGAAACAGAGAGAAAGGTGGTCAGTCCAAAAATTATTGGCAAAAATATGAGAAAAAATATATACAAAATCTATACAAAAAGCCGCAAAGCTCGAAAAGCCGCGGAAAAAGCTAAAACTGACTACTAAGCCGTGCTCCCCGGCAACGGCGCCATTCTGATGACCGTCCGAA
The DNA here is from genome assembly GCA_037367405.1 of Ottelia alismoides. Taxonomy (NCBI): domain Eukaryota; kingdom Viridiplantae; phylum Streptophyta; class Magnoliopsida; order Alismatales; family Hydrocharitaceae; genus Ottelia; species Ottelia alismoides. The sequence continues at coordinate 501,078 of JAZKJV010006930.1, forward strand.
TGACTAAGGTAAAGGTACAGAAATATAGGTCGTTGCGACCTCAATCACTCAGACTAAGTCAATCAAGAAAAAAAATGAACCACTCACAAAATACAAAATCAATCAAGCACAAAAGTGGTCCTGCTAGGAGATTAACCTGGTATAGCACACAGGGTCGAACACAAGGAGCACGGGTTGGCCAAAGGCCTACGAAGTAGTCAAGAATCAGAGAAAAAGGGAAAACATTTTTAGTGGTTTTTAATTGTTTTTAAATTTTTTTGGGATTTTTAATATGTGAAGAAAGTGAGAAAGACTAAAAACAATCACACTTTATCAATTTATTTAAAGCATCAAAAATCAAGCAAAAATTCAAGAAAAAATGTTTTTATGTTTTTTGGGTTTTTAAGTGTTTTTGGTGAATTTTTGATAATTTTCTGAAGTGTATTTTATTTTCTAAAAATCAAACAGTGAGAAAAACGATGGGTACTGTCCAGCCAGGTCCAAAATCCAAAAATAAAATATCTAAGGATCTCAGAGGGACCTGGAGGTAATTTTCCTGTATACTAGAGAAAACAAGGAAAATTTGAGCACCAAAATTATTGTTTTTGGGTTTTTAGATTATTTAAGATGATTTTTATGAGTTTTTAGGTGTTTTTGAATTTTTAGGGTTTTTAAGCAATGAAAAATAGCCAAAATTGGCTAGAACATCAAGAAACACAATAGAAACAACACCTAATTTTTATAGAATTTTTAGAGGGGTTTTTATATTTTTTTGTGATTTTTCAAGTGAAACAGTGCCAAAAGTAAATGTTTTTGAATTTTTAGAAATAACAAATGCAATCAAAAATGTCCCCCAAAATTCTTAAAAATCCTACAACATGGCAGGAGCCATGTGTCAAATTTTTATCGAATTTGGAGATGAATTGATATTTTATTCAAAATCAAAAAGAGGGCACAGTGCACAGGGACTTAAGTGCAAATACCCGTAAATCTGGGGGTCCAGGTGCAATTTGCCCAGCAAATCACGCGCGTGGCGCGTGCCTGGGGCACTCAGGGACCTTCTGGTAATAAAAACCAAGTCCTAGGACCTTTTGGTAACTCGTACCAAAAAGTCCAGGGACGGTTATGCAATTAACCCACTAAAAGGCGCACATGTGCAAATAAAATGTTCACAGGGGCATAAAAGCAATTACCAAAAAGTTTCTAATCATTCATGAACCAACCAGAACTACAGGATAATAGTTGCAAATAACCCAGACAAAGCACGTGGCGAAGCACGTGGATCACACATATAGGGGCATAAATGCAAATAAAAACAAGCACGAGGTCCAATGTGCAATTTACCCTACGTAGATAAAACTCCTAAAATACTTACAGGACTGACACGTAAAACAAAAACTAAGAGGGGGCCCTAAGTAATTTACCCCTTTATTACGTCGACGGCTGGATGGTAGACGCGTGGCGGATCTGACGGCTCTGGTCTCAGGCGCATCTCTTCTCTTCCGCACGTGGGCCTGATCGACGGTGCAGAGAGGGGCCACGTGGAAGATCGAACGGCTGGTGGGTGCTGGTGGTTCCCTCTCTCTGTTCTGACGGTCCAGATCAACCCTCGAGCGGATCGGACGATAACTGCTCCTTCGTGGATGAATGGTCACGATGCGAACTGGAAGGCGGGACTGATCGGACGGTGCTCGAGGACCTTCGAAGAACAGGTGGCCGGCGAGGTTCGCCGACCTCGTGTGCGTGCTAGGGTCCTCCTCAGCTGCCTCCAAGGATTGGAGAAGATCGGCGATGACGTCCCGCAGCTGGTGGTGGCCTCCGATGGCCCAGCCGAGCCCTGGAGGGGCTCCGGCGAGGCCGGCGGCGAGAAGCTCCTGGCCTGGAAGTGAGGGGGCCTCAGATGGCCTCCTCTTGACCTGCAAAGTATACCAGAAGCTTCGCGGGTCGAGGGCAAAGTGCCTCGACCCGAAGAAGCGGCGTGAGGGTGAACTGTGGGTCGGGACGAGCGAGCTCCGGCGAGCGGAGGACGGTGGAGCTCGAACCCCAGCTCCTGTGCGAGCTGGGTTGAGTGAAGGGGCAGAGAAGGTGCGTCGAGGGATGGCGGAGGTGACTGAGTGTTCCGATGATCGAGAAGATGTACGATATAGCCGGAATCAAAGGAATACGTCGGAGCTTCGATTTGGGTGAAACTACAAATTAAGCTAAATAGGCGAGCTAGAGTGCTACCTGGGTGGAGTGGAAGACTGTGCTGGAGCTTAGCTAGCTCCTGGTCGTCGCCTCGAAGGTTGTCATTGCCTGAGGCTCGAGCTCCTGCTAAGTGGCGGAGCACGGCGGCGCGAAGTCGCCGGATCGATGGTCCGGGCACCCCCTCCTCACTGCGACAAAGGCAATCGCGAGCTGTCACCTCGGAGATTGCAATGGAGGTCACAGGAATGAGAGTGGCGAGCCAAAGATGGCGAAAATGAGCGGCGGAGCTCGGCTATATACGTGAGTGCCGACCCGACTAGGGCTGGTCGGGTAGGGCTGTGAGGAGCGCGGATCCCAATGCGAATACCCCGGCGGTCATGTCGGATGTACAAGGAATCAATAGGACCCGGGGTTTGCGGAGAAGGCGTGCGGATCAAGCGCGGAAAAAGAGGCGAAACCGGGTCGGGCGCGAGATCCGCAGGAGAAGGCGGTCCGCGGAGGGAGTTGACCGGAGGTCAACATCTCCGTGGACCAACGAGAAGCTGCCACGCGGAGAGGATTTGGAGCTCATAATTAAGGCAGAAAATGGCCGATTTTGCAAAAATCCAAAACATGAAATATTTTTCTTTTATTTTTTTCTATTTTTTGGTGATTTTTAATTAGTTTTTGGAAATAAAAATGAGGTATTTACATTATATAGGTGTATACACAATAAGGAGGCTTTTGATTTTTGATTTTTAATTATTATTTTTATACAATTTTTATTCCCATTTTATATTTTATTTATTTATAGAATAAAATGAGGAATAAAAGGATATTTTTATTTTATTTTTATTATTTATACACATAGGTGAAATAAATAGATATATACAACTATGTACATGGCATATGTACCATATGTTTTTGTAATTTTGATTTTTGTTATTTTTATTTGATTTTTGTTGTGTTTCTTTTTATTTATTCTATTTACAAAATATACCATAGAATGTTCACAAAAAGTTTTGAACATAAATACATTTATTTATAGGGTTAAATAAATAAGGGATGATGGTTTATGCACATGGTGGAGGGATATTTTTGCATTTTTGATTTTTAAATTTTTATTTTGTTTGTTTTTTTAATGGTTTCTAAATATATACAAAATATGTACAAGCATATTTTTAGTTGAGGAAAATATAATTTTATTTATTTACATAGATATCTACACATGAGCTCCTATCTCTCTCTACTGTGGCTTTTATGCGGTCAGGCCCATGCTGAGCCCTCCCTTGGGTTAGGTTGCTCAATATTTATTCTAAATATTTCCCTCTTTTTCTTTTTGATCTTTATTCTTTTATTTTTGCACAAAAACATGCTAATTATAAGTTTTTACACAATGCATGCTTTTGGTAATTATTTGTATTTACATATATCTACATGTATTTGCAAAGGTTTTTGTAGCTAAAATATAAGAATAAAGAGTGATGAATGGGTATTCATCACGGGAGAGTCAGCTACACTGGTTGGAGCTCCCAAGGATACATGGCTACACTGGCCATGGTCCATTCTTCATCTTCTTCCCCCTCTTCTTGCGCCAGTTGCACTTGAACTTAGAAGGGAATACCCCGCTTCTCGAGGAAAGAGTTGCTAGACCAAGGCATTAGAGTTACCAGGTTGGGGGAGGTTGTTTCTTTGTTACTTCTGAGATGGGGAGCTACATATCACTTACACTGCATGGAAAGATTCATGGTCATTAGAGTTTGTGTATGTAGACTTGTTCTGATCTGGTTTATTGAGGAGTCTTTCCCATAGATTGGTGGAACTTAGAGGCTGTTGAGTTTTAAGCTTAAGTCTAAATAAGGTTTCGACACATTAATAATCCAAAGATCTGATCGAGCTCCATATTTCAATTTAATGAAGGCAAGTTTAATAATCAGCCTTAATCCATATATATTCTCCTCTTTTTCTTTTTCTTTTTCACTTCTTTTCCAAAAAAGTGATTACTAAGGGACTAGCAAAGTTAAGTATAGGGGGGTGATGAATACCCATTCATCACTCTTTATTCTTATATTTTAGCTACAAAAACCTTTGCAAATACATGTATATTCTTGTAAATACAAATAATTACCAAAGTGCATCCATTGTATAAAGGTTAAATAATTAGCATGTTTTTGTGCAAAAATAAAAGAATAAAGAGACAAAAGAAAAAGAGGGAGATATTTAGAATAAATATTGAGCAATCTAATCCCAAGGGAGGGTTCCGCATGGGCCTGACCGCATAAAAGCCAAAGTAGAGAGAGATAGGGAGCTCATGTGTGTAAATACACCTGTAAATATAATAAAAATATTTTCCTCTAAAAAATATAATAAATGGGCTTGTATATATTTGTAAATACTTATAAATACAAAATCAAAATAAAAATAGAAAAATTAAAAAGAAAAAAAATAGCATTCCTTGTACGTATTCACCTTGTATATAAACCCACTCTTTTATTTATTTAGCCTTGTAAATAAATAAATTAAAATCCCTAAGAATTTGTATATATTCTACCTCTTATGTTGTAAATAAATAAATTAAAAGCCATAAAAACAAAAATCAAATAAAAAGAACAAAAATTTAAAATAAAAAAGAACATTGTACATATACCATGTATATAGATGTATACATCTATTTATTTAAACCTTGTGTATAAATAATAAAAATAAAATAAAAATATCCTTTTATTCCTAATTTTATGCTATAAATAAATAAAATATAAAATGGGAATAAAAATGTACAAAAATAACTAATTAAAAATCAAAAATTAAAAATCAATATTGTGTATATACCTATGTATAGTACTATAGTGTACATACCTCATTTTTATTTCAAAAAAATAATTAAAAATTACAAAAAAATACAAAAAATTAAAATAAATATTTTTCATGTTTTGAGTTTTTAATAATTTGTCCATTTAGTATTTTATTTTTAATTTCTAAAATATTTATTACGTGGCCAGCCCTGATTGGTCCACGGGGACGTTGACCCCCCGGTCAACTTCCCCCCCAGGACCACTGAACCTCGGATCCCCGTGCCCGCGACCCGATTTCTCGATATTTTACACACTCGATCCGATCACTAAATCTGTTAACCCCGGGTCCTAATCCGAGCTTGATCATCCCTTATCCACGCCCGAGGTGGATTTTGGGGATCCGCACTTCGAGCTGTTAGCTCGACTCCCCGATAGCCGGACCCCTAGAGGTATTTAGTCCGAGCTCCGCCTCCTCTTTCACATATCTTTGGATCGTTCCTCTTCACCCCATGACCTCCACAGCCTCCGCGAGAGTGACAGCTCGCTTCCGGTCGTGTCACAGCGAGGAGGGAGTGGACACACCTCTGATCCGGCAGCTACGCTCCGGCGTGCGCCGCCTGGAGGTGGTGCTCGAGCCTCGGGCATCGACGGCCCTTGAGGCAAGGACCCAGAGCTTCCCCATCTCCTCCACAGTCGACTCCATCCAGTAGGTAGCTCTCTTTCTTTCCCTATTTCTTTAATTTTGCATTTCGCCCAAATCGACCCGTCGCCGTTTAGCTTTGATTCCGACCACCATCGCCCTCGTTTCGATCATCGGAATCCTCCATCAGTTCCGCCTTTCTCCCGCGCACCTTCTTCGCCCAGCCATTCACCCCAGTTCGCACAGGAACTAAGTATCGAGTTCCATCGCCGTTGCTCCGTCGGAGCTCGCATGCCCCCCCCACACTGTTCACCTTCACCACCGCTTGCCGAGTCGAGGCACTTTGCCCTCGACCCGCGAGTCTGTTGCCGTGCTTTTCAGGTTCATCCGAGCCCATCTGAGGGCTTAGACTCTTTGGAGCAGCAGCTCCTCCTCCGCCGACGTCGCCTGAGCTCTCTGGAGCTCCGTCTCGTCATCGGAGGGGACCATTAGATGCAGGAGGCCCAGACAAACCTTCTCCGATCACCAGCAGCCTCCGAGGAGGACTCCAGCGCCCACATGAGCCCGGTGAACCTCGCCGGCCATTTGTTCTTCGTCCATCCTCCAGAGACGTTCGATCCAGCCCCCAGCTCCAGATCTTCATCGAGCCGTTCGTTTGAGGAGTAACAGTAACCGTTCGATCATCAGAGGGAGGATCGCGACCGTCCGATCAGCGGGGTCTTCCCACGTTGCTTCTCAGCCGTTAGATCTTCCACGTGGGGAGATTCCAGCCATTCGATCTAGCCGAGGACCCCATCGCTGAACCGTGCCTCTCCTCCACCGTTCGATGTCCACGTGGCGAGCATCTGGCCCTCGAATAAATAAAGGGTAATTTCTTCTTAGGTCCTTAGATTTTTAGTTGTTAATTTGTAGTCCTGTAAATATTTTCGAACTTTATTTTAGTTTGGTACATTTGCACTTAGGACCTTGTCTTTTCCTGTATTTGCATTTATACCCCTGTTTGTAGTGGAACACGTGCTTCGACACGTGCTTTTGTGGGTTATTTGCATGTATAGGCTTTATGTTCTAGGGTGTTAATGAATGAAGTTATATTTTTGATATTTGCAGAAATGCCCCTGTGAATGGTTTAATTGTGCATGTGCGTTATATAGTGGGTAATTTACACTGAAGCCCCTGGACTTTTAGTACGTGTTACTAAATAGCCCAGGGACTTAAGTTTTCTTGCAAATAGGTCCCTGAATGCCCCAGGTCACGCGCTTGCACGTGAGTTCTTGGGAATTTTGCACCGGACTCCCTGGAACTTATTTTAATTGCATTTAGGTCCCTATTTACTGTGCCCTTGTGTTTGATTTTAATAAAATAGCAAATCGACTCCAAATTTGATGAAAATTGGACAAATGGCTCCTGCCATGGTGTAAAATTTTCTCTAAATTTTGGAGACATTTTTGACACTTTTTATTATTTTTAAAAATTCAAAAACACGCAATTTTCTTACTGTCCAGTTCTGAAAATCACAAAAAATATTAAAACACCTCTAAAAATTACAATAAAATAATATAGTGTTTGTTTTGTGTTGTTTGATTTTCTGACCAATTTTGGTCATTTTTCGATTTGTAAAACTTATAAAAATTACAAAATCTCTAAAAGCCCATAAAAATTCCAATAACTAAAAGAAAAATCAAAAATTAATAATTCTGGTGCCTAACATTTCCCTGTAGTTTCTACTATACAGGAAAATTACCTTCAGATCTTTATAGGACCATTATCCATTTTATTTTGGTTCTCCAAGTCTGACTGGACAGTACCTCTCTTTTCTTGTCTTGTTTGATTTTTAGAAAATTCAATAAAAATCAGAAAAATACAAAAAATTAACCAAAAACAGTAAAAAATATAAAGAACATAAAAGCATTTTTGTTTGAAATTTTGGGTGATTTTTGAGTAATTAACTAATTGTTTGAAGTGGGTTGTTTTATTGCTTTCCTATTTTCTTAATTAATTAAAAAATCCAAAAAAATTTAAAAACATTAAAAATCCACCAAAATCCTTTTTATTTTATTTTATTTTTATTTTAGACTACTTCATAGGCCGCGAGGCCATCACGTGCTCCCTGAGTTCGACCCTGGTCGCTATACCAGGCTAATCCAATAGCCAGGGCCACTATCATTTTTCTTTGATTTTTACCTTATTTTGATGGTCTGCACTTAATTTTCTTGATTGATCCGATTTATTGCTCGAGTGACTGAGGTCGCAACGACCTTAGATCTATTTTTATCTACCCTTAGTTGTTCGGAGTGATTTTTTTCGGGTCATCAGGGTCCTGTCGTAAAATCCCCACCTCACGTGATGCGTCACGTGAGGTAACATGGCATAGACTGAAAAGCAATTAAGAAACGTTTGAGGGCCTAATCATAAATATTAAAAAAAATAAATAAGCGACAGATGAATGTTTAAGAACTAATATTTAATTACAAATTAAAATTCATATAGGTGAGACTGCAAAATACCCAAGGCATTACGGGATCCGACGACAGATATGCGTCCACTTGCCATGTGTCGGTACATCGTGTGCCGATGATGATTCGCTAGCCAACGGTGGATATTAGAACGTTGATGACGATCTGATGGCTGAAGACAGATGAAATCCAATGGCTCTAGTTCAATCTGGGTGGTGGCCACGATCGGATAATGAAGGGCCCGAGAGGAAGAACATGGAAGAAACGCCGGCTAGGTGACCTTCCCCGACCTAGATCCCCGGCCTCCGACGCTTTGAAGGGATCCAAAATGGCTGCAATAGCTCCTGTAGGTATCTTCTGTCATCTGGAGGTGCCAAAATGCTCCAGCGAAGCCCGGAGTGGTCGCACGAGGTCGGCGGAGCCGTGAAGCCCCAAGAAACTCAGCTGGCCCTCAGAATCACCCCAAGCGCGCATTACGGATCTTGGACCTGCCAAACAAAGTGAGAGGGTTGAGAGAAAGATGTCTCGAGCCCGCGGCGGGGCGGAATGGGATGGGGATGTGAAACAGAAGCTCTTCGGAGCAAGCTCTAGCGAGGGGATGGCAAAGGTGATTGGAGCGCGAATTGAACGAGTAAAAATGCAAAATTAAAGCTATCAACTTTAACTAAGTAAAGAGCAAAGAAAAACGAATAGAAAAAATAAACTCGAGCGAGAGTATATGATGAATCTCCATTTCATCATCTTTATTCTATCATTTTAGCCTTAAAAACCCTAGTAAATGCGTGTAAAAAGCGTTAATTTAAGCATTTTATCATCCATGCATCATTGTGTAAATAATGTATAAAATACGATTTTTAAAGCTAAAATTATAGAATAAAGAAAAGAAAAGAGAAAGAATAAAATATTGCAAATATTTTATGACCCAAAATCCCGAGACCTAAGCATCTCGATGTCTAGGTCGACAAGGAATAAAGTGGGGGGGGATAACGGCCAAAATACAATAAAAATACCGTTTATTTAATTCATTCTTTATTCATTTTGGGACATATTTTTAGTTCCAATTTTTATACTTCAAATAAATAAACTTTGAACATGAAAGTTGTAAATAAATATATATAGAAAAATACAAAATTAATTTCATACAAAAATAATGTACAGATAAAAAGTTATGATTTGAATAAGTTTCCAAAATCCCAACTTCCCAAACCCGTCTCTCTCAAATAAAAACTCATAATGTATCAAAATTACCTTTAATTGTAAATAACTCTTAATAATCTATTTAATGAAGGTGGTTTCATATTTTTCGGAGTTACGATTTGAAAGTTGAGTTTTGGACCCCTATTGTATACTTGTATTTATTAAAACATTCATTTTATTTATTCTTCATTATTTTTGTAATTTTATATTTTTATAATTTTTTAAATATTATTTATAATATATATCTAAATATAAACAGGAATAAACACTAAAGAAAACACAAAAATAAAATACTTGTATACAATAAATAGATGAAATACCTATAACTATACCTATACAATTAATAATTCTATTATTTAATTGTACAAAATACTTAAAAAATAAAATAAAAATATATTTCAGTGTATAAAATTAATTTTTAAATTTATAAAATGATAAACAAAAATAATAAAATTAAATATACAAAATAAAAATAAAATATGTAGATGAATATACCTGTATATGACCCATAAAAAGGAACTTGTAATTTTATACCTCTAAAAGATAAATAAGAATCATAATAAAATACTTTATAAAATAATAAATATTTTCCTTTAATAACTTGAAATTAATAAATTCATTATTTATTTTTAATCGACTTAATAAAACTTTTTGCAAAGGAATTTTCTAGTTAGTCCACGTGGACCAACCAGAAGCCTTTGTTGGTTGACCTCGGTTAACTCTCTGACCGAGGTCTGATTTGTGTCAGACTGTGGTTTTTGGCCGATTACGTGATTTTTTCAAGGAGAACCCTTTCACCATCTCGTGTTGGAATCTTCATGACTTTTCATCACCCTTCATCGATGATACACGCCCAAGGGTTATCTTGGGGCATAGATCATCGATTGGCCTTCTACGCCTCGTTCTTCACTCCATGGCCACCACCTATTCAAAACCACCCTGACTTTCCCCTTCCTCTTTGGACCCTTGTTTGACCATCTTGGCCCTCGTTTTGGCGAGCTCTGGACTGGATCTCGTGACAGGAGCTCCTCCAGCTCCCTGGAGCCGGGTTAGGCGTGTCGCGGGGCGTGTTCCACCTATCTCTGACGAAGCCACCTTCGAGGTCCTATCTTCCTGGATCTTGGCCAGTTGAGGTACGTTTTATTCTATTTTTTTGCTCTTTTTTAGCTTAGGGTATCCTTAGGATCAATTTCCATTTTGCCTATCGTCCCACCGATCACCATCTCGATCACCTGCCGGAGCGAGCTCCGATGAGCTTCCATTCCGCTGTTCCCACTTCCATTTTGCCTATCGTCCCACCGATCACCATCTCGATCACCTGTCGGAGCGAGCTCCGATGAGCTTCCATTCCGTTGTTTCCACTTCCATCACGCAGCCGCGGGGTCGAGGCATTTTACCCTCGACCCTCTCACTTTGTTTTACAGGTCCAGGAAACATATCGTGAACCTGGGCTCGTTTTGGAAATGTCGTCGTGGTCCCTGGAGCCGCCGGCCTCGAACGCGTTCTCCGGTCGACGCCGGTGCATTTTGGAGCACCCAGAACCTAGAGCAGACCTCCAGGAACCGAATTGGCCCATTTTTGAGCCCTCGATGCCACGAAAGAGGAGGAGCGAGGCTGGGGAAGTTCGCCGTCGAGGGTCTACTTCACCATTCTTTGTCCTCGCCTTTCATCCTTCAGAGCAAGGGCCCCGCCCAGGTATACAACATCCGTCCGATTATTCACCTCACCACCGTAAAATCCACAACTGGGATCTAATCCCAGCCGTCCGTTCGTGAATCGGTATCGGCGCTCCAGCGATGGACACATGGTATCAATAGAGAACATCAGCCGTCCGATCCGCTATTCTTGGGTATTTTGCAACTTCACCCGAGAAGTTTTTATATTTAATTATTAGTTTGTAATCTTTCCTTTGCAGTTTAATACTTTGTAAAATTTATAGTCAGGATCTTGTATTTCACGTTATTTCATTTGGGTCCTCAGCCACGTCACCTCACATGCTTGCGCGCGTGAGGTCTGTGGCCATTTGTAGAGGACCCCTTGCGGGTCTTGTTATTTACATTTAGTCCTCAAACTTTTATATTCAATTACAATATTTTTGGATATTTTGCAAATCAGACCCTATATTTTTTGAAATTACTTTTTGGTCATTGTCCGGTGCACGTGTTTAGGCACACGTTCTTTGGAGATTTTGCATCTATATCCTTGCGGCTTTGCATATTTGCATTCAGTCCAGTAACTTTTGTAGACGTTTAATATTTTCTGAGAAATTTCTACTCTGGACCCTAAACTTTTAACTAATTACAAAAATGCCCTTGCAAGTAGTGTAGTTTTTCTTTTTTATCTCTATTTATTTCATGCATATATAAACCTCTAAAAAATCTAAAAACTATCATTGTGCTCCTGTTGCATTGTATTTTCACGCCTCAAAAACATTTTGTAGCATTTCAATATTTATAAAAATTCAGAAACATGCATTTTCATCCCTGTTTGCATTAGAAAATACATAAAAATTGTAAAACCTTTTTGAAAAAATTCCCCCAAAAATATATTTTGTGTGTTTTTGCATCTTTTACCTTCAGACCAAAAGGCACTAAAAATATAAAAGAAAACTCATAAAAATAGAAAAATTCTAAAAACCTTCATAAAAATTTATAAAATCTATAAAAAAATCTAAAAATTATGTTTATTGTTACTAATTTTTTATTGTATTATATTATTTTAAAATAATATTGGAGAATTTTTTTATTACTGTTTACTATTTTTCATTTCCATCTTAATCTTAGGCGTTCATTTTATTCCTTGTTTTGAGTTTTATTGACTTTAAAAATTCCAAAAAATTAGCAAAAATATAGAAAAATCACAAAAATTTTAGAAAAATATAAAAAGCACAAAAATATTTTATTTTATATATTTTGAACATTTTTACCTATTTCTATCTCTCTCTTATTTATCTTGTATATATACATCCTATCTAGTTTTATCTCTGTTTTAAAGAAAAAGAAAATATAAAAAATATAAAATATAAAAATAAAATAGAAAATCAGAAAATTAAAAATCAAAATATAAAAGTATAAAATCAAAAATTAAAAATTTTTTTATAAAATTTAAAACCCACAAAAATAACACTCGTATAGACACTTGATTACAGTCATTCGTGAGCTTGATTGCCCCGATCTACATGCTTGCTTCCTGTGTTCGACACTCTACACTACTTGCACTATAAACATCTTTTGTAGAGTTATAATAAATTTTAACTCCACATATTGCTTTTCATTGTTTGATCTTTGTTGTGGTTAATTGTTGTTTGAATTGGGATTTCTTGCAGGTCGCCACAGCGACTGCATCTCCGCCTTGTGTGAGACGTATTTTAAACCCGTGAAAATCTAGTTCAACAGTATCCGCGAGATAAAACCACACGGCGATGTAGACTGTTGGAGATGGGTGGATCTGCCCTAGAACCGACTGAACTCGCTCCTTAGGGGCTAAAGAAGGAGGTTGTCACCCTCCTCCGACCGGAGCACGTGAAAAGGAGCAAAATCAGGGGTCGAAAGGGGTTCAATTTCCAAATGGAAAAAAGTGGGGTTTTTTGAGAAACGGTCTCGGCAACTCAAAAGATTGAAGGAGATGACGCGAATCACGGCTCCAATCCTCGAAAAGATCCATAGGAATGAATGATCAATATATGAGGATCAAAAGTGTAGAAGGATGCGTCACAAAAATAGTGCAATAATAGGCCTAAAAAATCCGCGAAATCAGACAAAAACAAGGTCCTAAAACAGAGCAAACCTCAGTCAGAGAGTTGATCGAGGTCAACCTACAAATCAATCTGGTTGGTCCACGTGGACCAAACAGAAAAATTCTTGGCAAAAAGATTTATATATTAGATTAAAAAATAAATGATTTTACTAATTTTAGGTTGTTAAATAAAAATTATTTATTATTTTATGAATTATTTTATTATATTTTATTTATTTTTTCAGATTTGTAACTACAAATTACCTTTTAAGGGCTCTTTATAGGTATATTTGTCTATATATTTTAAGGCTTTATTTTTTTTGTATATTCAATTTTATTAAGTAAAATTAATATTTTATATATTTATGCAACAACAACAAAGCCTTTTCCCACAATTAAGTAGGGTCGGCTACATGGATTCTTTGCCTCCATTCAGATCTATCTTGGGCCAATCCCGGGCTTATATCCACAAAACTAAGATCCCTCCGCACTTCTTGGGTCGTCCTCGCCCTCTCTTAGCTCGCTCAACATCCCAACACTCGCATCTCCTACCTGGTGCATCAACTGATCTTCTTTGCAAATGTCTAAACCATCTTAAGCGATTTTCTTGCACCTTATCCTCGATCGGAGCTACGCCAACTTTCTTTATGATTGCATCATTCCGAATCCGATCTTTACGAGTATGTCCACACATCCACCTTATCATTTTCATTTCTGCTACATTCATTCTCTGCACATGTCTATGGTTCACAGGCCAACATTCAGATCCATAAAGCATAGCAGGTCTCACGGCTGCTTTGTAAAAATTTCCTTTAATCTTTAAAGGAATTTTCTTATCACAGATAAGAGCAGAGGCTCCTCTCAACTTCAGCCAGCCTGCATTTATTCTATTAGTAACATCTCCGTCAATTTCCCCATCATGTTGTAGAATAGATCCCGGATATCTAAAAGAATCTCTCTTCTGAATGTTATCGTCACCAATCTTCACCTCGATTCCTTCACCATTGCTTCCATGAAAGGTGCACTCCATATATTCCGTCTTAGCCCTACTTATATGAAATCCTTTAGTCTCCAACTCATGTCTCCAGACCTCAAGCTTCTCATTTACTCCATCTCTATTCTCGTCAATTAACACAATATCATCAGCAAATAACATACACCAAGGTAACTCATCCTGAATGTGACTGGTCAACTCATACATAATAAAAGTAAAAAGAAATGAACTCAAAGCAGAACCTTCATGTAAACCAATGTTGATGTCAAAATATCCAGTCTTCCCAGACGGGGTCCTTACACAAGATAAAGCCCTATCATATATGTCCTTTATGAGGTTAATGTATAGGATAGGTATTTGTCTCTTCTCCAACACTCTCCACAATATCTCTCGTGGGACAGAATCATAAGCCTTCTCCAAATCAATAAAGATCATGTGGAGGTTCTTCTTTTTATCTCTATAAATCTCCATTGTTCTCCTCAGCAAATGGATGGCTTCAGTAGTTGAGCGATCTGGTATGAATCCGAATTGGTTTTCTTTTACATTGGAAATTCGCTTCAACCTTTTTTCGATCACACGTTCCCAAATTTTCATAGTGTGACACATCAGCTTGATATCTCTATAGTATGAACAATTTTGGATGTCTCCTTTATTCTTATAAAGAGGCACCACGATACTCCTCCTCCAATCTTCAGGCATTTTCTTGCTTCGCCAAATAACATTGAATAGATTCATAAGCCAAGTCAAACCACGCTCACCTACAACTCTCCATCCTTCTATAGGGATGTCATCCGGTCCTACACCTTTTCCAGGTCTAATAACCTTCAAAGCCTCCTCTACTTCCTTTTTTTGTATCCGTCTATAGCATGCACGATTCCAGTAACTTTCACTACAAGCTAGATCACCCAAAGTGATATCTCGATTTCCTTCCCCGATGAAAAGTTTATGGAAGTATTACTCCCATCTAGTCTTTATATCCTTCTGAGTAACAAGCACATGACCTTCCTCATCCTTAATGCATCTCACTTGAGAAAGGTATTTGATCTTTCTTTCTCTTGCTTTGGCCAACCTGAATATATCCTTCTGCCCCTCCTTAGAGTCGAGATTTTTATACAAAACTTCATAAGCTTTTGACTTAGCTTCGCTTACGGCCTTCTTTGCTTCCTTCTTCGCTATTTTGTAGTTTTTGACAGTTTCCTCTGTTCTATCCTTAGACATAGCTTTAAAGCAAGCTCTTTTTATTTTTAGCTTCTCTTGCAACCCTACTCTCCACCACCAAGCCTCCTTTTGACATGGAGCTCCTCCCTTTGACTCGCCTAGCATCTTTTTGGCTACATTTCGGATACAAGATGCTACTGCCTCCCACATCTCATTTGCACTACCACTACAATCCCATTATAAGTCTTCTAAAACCTTCTCTCGAAATCTAGCTTGCTTCAGTGGAAGATTCCACCATCTAGTTCTAGTTATCTTAGAAACCCTCCTTTTCTTTACCAACCCTTTCATTTTTATATCCAAGACTAACAAACGATGTTAGGTTGTCAAACTCTCTCTTGGGATTACTTTGTAGTCTTTACAACACAACCTATCTCTTCTCCTCAACGCAAAGTAATCTATCTGTGTTCTAGTTGGCCCACTCTTATAAGTAATTAAATGTTCCTCCCTCTTCTTGAAGAGAGTGTTTGCTATGAAAAGATCATATGTCGTTGCAAAATCCAGGATGGATTTTCCCTCTTCATTTCTATCCCCAAAACCATGTCCTCCATTAACACTAGCATATCCTGAAGCATCTTTTCCCACATGTCCATTAAGATCTCCACCGATGCAAATCATCTCTCTTTGCTGGATTCCTTGTAGACTCTTATCCAAATCCTCCCAAAAAGCTTGTTTAGTCCTTTCATCTAAACCAATTTGCAGTGCATAAACTGAGATGATATTCAGAATTTCTTCTTCAAGAACCAATTTTAGCAAAATGATTCGATCCCCGAATCTTTTCACCTCAACCACACAATCCTTCAAATCCTTATGAACAACCACTTTAACACTGTTTCTAACCTTATCTTTACCTGAATACCAAAGTTTAAAGCTTGTCTTCTCAATCTCCCTTGCTTTCTCTCCAACCCATTTAGTCTCTTGAAGACATAGTATATGAATCTTCCTCCTTTCCATCGTATCCACTATCTCCATCAATTTTCCAGCTAAAGTACCAATATTCCAACTACCAATTTGCAACTTCCGTTGTAATATCTTTTGGACAAACTTCTTTACTCGCATGCGTCCATTATGCGAGAACCCTTGTAAATTTTGGACTGCATCCAGGCGGTGATGCAGCGGAACTAGCTTAATTACCCGCATCCGCGGGCGGTTATTTTATATATTTATAACTTAATTTAATATAATAAAATATATTTTTATTTTATGTTTTATGATGTATTATGTGCAATTCAATAAATAGTTATTAGCTATATAAGTATACTTATAGGTAATTTATCTATATATTTTATACAAGTAATTTTTTATGTTTTCTTGATGTTTTTATTCCAGTTTTAATATGTACATATATTATAAATAATATTGACAAAACTATAAAAATATAAAATTATAAAATAATGAATAATACATAAAATAATTATTTTAATCGATATAAGTATATAATAGGGGTCGAAAACCTAACTTTCAAACTGTAACTCTAAAAAATATGAAACCACTTCATTAAATAACTTATTAAAAGTTATAGATAATTAAAGTGATTTTTATATATTTTGAATATTTATTTGAGAGATATGGGTCTGGAAAGTTCAGATTTTGGAAACTTATTCTGAGCATATTTTGTACATTGTATATTATTTTTGTATGAAATCAATTTTGTATTTTTCTCTATTTAATTATCTACAACTTTCATGTGCAAAGTTTCTTCATTTGAAGTATAAAAAATGGAACTAAAAATAGGTCTCAAAATTAATAAAGAACTAATAAATAAATATGGATTTTTATTGTATTTTGGCCCTTATCTCTCCCTACTTTATTTCTTGTCGACCTTGTCATCGAGATGCCTAGGTCTCACGGTTTCATGTCATAAAATATTTTCAATATTTTATTCTTTTTTTTCTTTATTTTATAATTTTGTCTTTAAATACTGTATTTTATACACTATTTACACAACAATGCATGGATGATAAAATGCATGAATTAATCATATTTACACGTATTTACTAAGGTTTTTAAGGACAAAATGATAGAATAAATATGATGAAATAGAGATTCATCAGAGGGTCTACGGTGTCCGACAAGTCGAATCCGACCATCGCTGCATCGGTCGCTCTCGCGATACTCAAAACATGCTCAACTAATCAAATCAACAATAAATACACAATATATGAATAATCAATGCAAATGTGTGAATCAATTTTTTTATTTTTACTCTACAAAATATATGTATAATGTATAAGTGTAGAGCGTCAAACCATAGAGAGCAAATCATGAATAGGTGAATTACAGTCTATTAATAAACAATAATTATTTTCTACTTTATTTTGTTTTTTATTTTTTGGGTTTCAATTATATTTATTTTTATGGATTTTTTACGTTTTAAATTTTATATCTTTTTGTTTGTTAGGTTTTTCTAATTTTTAATATATTTTTTAAGATGTAATATATATAAATCTATATAATACGATGTATATATATATTTAATACTATCTATGTAAGTAAATATAATAAATATATAAAATCTAGGAAATACAAATAAGAGTAGTCCTTTTTATTTTTTAATGGTTTAAATATATTAATATGTATTTATAAATAGTAATAAATATATAAATAGACTACATATGGTTTTATATTTACGAATATAACTATATATACTCAAAATTTACAAAATAACAAATTTTCTATATTTAATATTTTTCTCTTTTTGTGATCTTTAAGTAATTTTTGTTAATTTTTAGGTTTTTAATATATTATATACAACACAACAGTAGCTATAATAACGTGCATAATTTTTTTGGGTTTTAAAAATAGAATATAAGTTCAAAAATTCGCAAAACTAATTTTAATATACACTATGTAATATAAAGAAAAATATACAACATAAAACTCTTTTGTTGAATTTTATGGATTTTTTTGCAAATTTTTATAATGTTAGGAGGATAATGAATCTCCATTTCATCACATTTATTCTTTCATTTTGGCCTTTAAACCCTAGAAATTCATGTATATAACATTATTTTGCACAAATTAACATTCATTATTTAATGTATAAGTACTATATAAAATACAATGTTTAAAGCCAAAATAAAAGAATAAAGGAAATAAAAGAAAAAATAATATGCCAAAGGTATTTTATAACCCTAAACCCTGAGACCTAGGCATCTTGTTGACTGGGTCGACAAAGAATAAAGTAGGGAGAGATAAGGGTCAAAACTACAATAAAATTTTTATTCATAAATGTGAAATAAGTCTATTTTGGGGCCTATTTTATTCTTTATTATTTATATCAAAGAAAAAAACTTCGTAGTCGAAAGTTGTAGATAAAATTATATAGAAAAATAAAAAATTGATTCACATGAAAATAATACACAGTGTACATTTTATACTCAAAATAAAAAGCCAAAACCCAAACTTCCTAAACCCATATCTTCTCTAAATGAACTCAAAATATCACGTTTAGTTGTATATGACTTTTAATAAGCTATTTAGTTAAGATGGTTTCATTTATTTTAGAGTTAAGATGTAAAAGTTAGGTCTTGGACCTTTATTATACTATATACATGAATAAAATATTAATTTTTTTCTTAAAATTTTTATAATTTTTTATTTTTATAATTTTGTAAATATTATTTAGAACTTATGTACATATTTAGAATATAATAAAGCCAGAAAGAACACTAAAATCAAATAATATACAAAAAAACATAGACAAATATACAATACTTATACCGATATTATATAATAAGTACACATATTTATTTAGGTGTACAAAATACATCAAAAAATACAATATATTTATGTATATTTCAAAAATTTATAAATATATAAATTAAGTTTATAAAATTATAAAAATATAAAATAAAAATAAAAATAAAATACCTAAAATATCGATAAATATACCTATAAATATACCTCTAAAAAACAATTCATAATAAATTAACTTGTAAAATAAATAAAAATCACAATAAAAATTACATAAAATAATAAATATTTTTCATATTTTAATAAAAAATTGATAAAACTATTTATTAATTTATTTTGAATTAATAAATCTTTTTCTTGTTATTTTGTCATCTAGTGGCCCTACGTGGACCAATGAGAGCTCGATCTCATTTGACCTGGGTCAACTTCCTGGTCCAAGTAGCCCTGATAATTGTTCGAGGTTTTGACCTCGATTAACACATTTTTGGAGTTTGATCCTGAAATAGGGGAAATAAGAGTCGCTAAAGTTGGCCTGACAAATCAGGTTTACTGTCGCTGAGGCGATTACTCAAATCCTCCCACAATTTCAACAGTTAACCCAAACAGATAATTAAGCAATCAATAGCACGAATTAAAATATATTATACTCTACTAGATATGTATAGTGACAAGCAAGTAGGTGTCGAAAATAGGAAACAAAGGTGCAGAGCAATGCGAGATAAACAATCAAGGCACAATATGTCTCCCAAGCACTTAACCAAATTAAGATTTTGGTGGGTTTTCAATTTTTTTATTTTTACTGATTTTTTTTGTTTTTATATTTTTGTATTTTTTTGGTTTTATAGTTTTATATTTTTTTATATTTTTCAAATTTTTATATATCCTTTTCTTTTTAAATAAGGGATATATGATATATGGGATTATATAGACAATATAGGATGATGTAAGTATAAATACCAATAAAAATAGTCAAAACTCAAGGAATAAATATGTTTGGGTCTTAATTGTTTTTATAGTGTTTTTATGAATTTGTTGGCAATTTTTGCTAATTTTTAAGGATTTTTAATTTGAATAAAAGGTCAAAATATTACAAAATCACACAAACATGAGTATTTTTTATTTTTAAAATATCAAATCATCACAAGAAATCCTAAAATTATTTTAAGTCAAAATATACTTTAGTATACAAAATCTAGAATAGATAAAACTATGATGCACTCTTTAAATACAAAAATATGCATGGAGAAATATGCAATATACTCTTTAATCACGCGCTCACGGATGGCAGAGGCGATTTCACTTGCCAGACGTTGACGATCCATTAATTGGTGACGATTCTTGGATGGATGACTTTGATTAGATCCCCAGATAAGATCCAACAGTTCTAGGATGCTTCGATCGGATTCTACTTGCGCACCTGGGATGCTACTTCTTGATCGGATGACAAAGAAGATCCTTAGACGAACTAGGAAGAACGACGGGATGGAGCTCCTTCGGTCCAATCTTTCAAGCTACTTCGACTCTCTCCATTTCTCCTGAGATAGTATATGGGTTCTTGGGAGCGATCCTCACCTACTGGGCTCCTCAAAATGGGTTGGGGATCACAGGAGGTGCTCCGGTGAGGCTCTACACCTGGAGCTTCGGAACCTGCATCGACAACCCCTATAAAGAGGTCTTTTTTTCTGCTACCTATAGGGTAAGTATCACAAAACGGGGGAGAAGCTCTGGGAGATTTAGGTGGTCGAGGCGCGACATAAATGAGTCATATGATGTACCTCCGACGAGCGGTGGAGATGAGGTACTGATCTCCAATTGTGTGAGAACTGGGGGAATGAAGGTGCATGGGGCGTGGATAAAATGAGGGGGGAGAAAAGTGAGGTAAACTGGGGAATGTACGAGCTTTAGGGTTGTCGAAACAAGGTGGCATATCTAGAGCTCTGTCGAATGAAGGATTTTACTAATAACGGAGAAGCATATCGAGATTCACAAAATTAACTCTACCCCTACCCTACTACGAACTAAAGGAATGAAACAAACTCAAGAGATAGAAGCTTGTCGTTGAAACGCTACCGGAAGTAGGAGCTCCGACGATGTTGGCTGCAGCGGACTGGCCTCGATTCGATGCCGAAATGCCTTGCTGAAGGGTCGAGATGATTCTTATTATCACTAGGAAGGGCACTCGGATCTTAGACTTAGGGTTTGAGGGCAAAAGAGGGATCAAAGGACAAAATTGCAACGGAGGTCGGGTTTTATGCAGACGGTGGAACGACTCCAAAGAACGAGGTCAATTGGGAATGCCAGAGATCCAAAGCTTGAGGAAGTGAGCCGGCGAGGCTGCAAAAATTGACAAAATTCGAAAAACCCACAATCGAAGCAAAAAAGATGAAACCTAAATTCTCAAAATTGGTATTTCTAAGAAAATCTTCCTTTTTCGAGGGAGATGACTTTTCCATCAAACAATTCCTCCTCATCGTCGATCTCTGACCCATCATCAAACTCATGGAAATCGACCTCGAAATTGTCCTCAGGCTTCTTCCTTCTCTTCTTTGATTAGAGGATCCTTGAGACTAAGATCGGGCCACACGTAATCGACGGTTAGGTGCCTCTGAGATGGGTCACAAGAAAGAAACGATCTTGCGTGGGAGGGAGGGATCAATTGGTAGGTTTTGATGATTGAAGAGAGAACGGTTGTGTTCATGATGTAGGAAATAAATTTACATACTATATTTATAAAATGGACAATGACCAAAATAGGCTTTTGATTAATTAAATACTAATATTAATATGCCTTAAATAAAAACCGTTGGATTAATTACGGATGCATGGAATTATTGACCTTCCTTAGAGATGTAAGGACCATGTCTCATTTGAAAAATATTATATATATATATATATCTATATATATGAGAAACTTCAAATGAGTCAGGGTCTCACCTATATTATAGTGAGCCCTCAATCTTGTCCTTATATTTTTTATGATACAGCTGGATATAATGAGGCATTAATTAAATTAATTTAATGATTGAAAACCTATTTCGGTTATTTTCATCACATTCTAAATAAAAAATGTGACAAATATTTGACCTAATATCCCTCTTTATCTCTCATTAATTAACATCAACCCGCCCTCCTCTCTCTTACGATTTGTCGATGGTGGCGCACCTACTCTTTCTCTCTATCGATCCTTCGATGGTGATAGTGCCCACTCTCGATTTTCCGAAGGTGGCACCAACATCCTCCTCCACACAAAGCTTCTCACCTACGGAGGAGGATGCCATGGAGGAGGAGACCCAGGGAGGAGGATGTGGAGGATGAAGGAGAGTACATATCAAGAATATCGTGCAGGTGGCGATGGTCGAACATGGAGGTTGCAGCGTGGGGAGGTGGCGGCGGAACCTGGTAATAGCGGTACGTACTTGCAAATGGAGGGGGTGGGGAGGGAGAGGGGTGGCCGCACTTGTGAGGTAGTGCACAGATTTACATTGTGGTTTAATAATGTACATAAATGATCTTCCAACTTACATAGTGATTCACTTTTTACAAATTGCATTGTTGGTCTCTCTTATTTCATAGAGCTCTCGGCAAATTTTACAAAGAAACGAGGTACAAATACAAAGATTCACGTAAAATTTATAAAATGAATATATACATTTACAAAAAAAGACTGAAGTTTACAACGAGGATAATTTCTCTTATAAAAACTCATTGGAGTTTACAAAACGAATGTACCCATTTACAAAATAGAAATACCAATTTACAAATGAAAATGTGAAAGACGAAATCATTAACGAAATTACAAAAGAAAAAATATTTTCACAAAAACTAGCAGAAGTTTACGAAGATATGGTGGAACACAATTCATGCAACACAAAATTGGAAAATGACCAGTAAAGGTATGATTGAAAAATAGCAGATCCAGAAAAAACATTAAATAGTAATTCAAATCCATTAAATGAAATTCGAATTTATAAAAAGAAGATGACGAAAATACCCTTTTGGATAATATTTTTGATGAAACCATCAGATTGTGATATGATGAATCCGATTGATGGCTCACCACAATATTTGTGAGATCCTACCTCATTTGAAAGAGTCCCTATAAATTGATGAAGCCAAGTTTCATCATCTTTATTCTATCATTTTGGCCTTAAAAACCCTAGTAAATGCATGTAAATAGAGCTAATTCATGCATTTTAGCATTCATGTATATGTGTGTAAATATTGTATAAAATGCGGTGTTTAAAGCCAAAATTATAGAATAAAGAAAAGAAAAGAAAAAGAATAAAATATTGTAAATATTTTATGACCCGAAACCCCGAGACCTAGGCATCTCGATGACTAGGTCGACCAGGAATAAAGTAGGGGGAGATAAGGGCCAAAATACAATACAAATTCCTTTTATTTTATTCATTCTTTATTCATTTTGGGACCTATTTTTGATTCTACTTTTTATACATCAAATAAAGAAACTTTGTACATGAAAGTTGTAGACAATTAAATAAAGAAAAATACAAAATTGATTTCACTCAAAAAGAATACACAGATAAAAAGTTATGGTCTGAATAAAAATCCAGAATCCCAACTTCCCAAACCCGTATCTCACAAATGACAACTCCAACTGCATCAAACTCACCTTTAATTGTATATAGAATAAAATAAGCTATTTAATGGCCGTGGTTTCGCATTTGGCGGAGCTACGGTTTGAAAGTTGTGTTTTGGACCCTCATTGTATAGTTGTACCGATTAAAATATTCAATATATTATTTATACATTATTTTTGTATTTTTATATTTTTATAATTTCATAAATATTATTTATAATAATTATGTGCATTAAAATCAGAATAAAAGTGTAAATAAAACTCAAATTAGAATACTTACATATCTAATACATAGGTATAGAACCTATACTAATACCTACAGAATACATCCTTATATTTTTCTAAATATACAAAACACATCAATAAAATAAAATAAAAACATAATTATGTGTATTAGAAAGATTTTTTTATTTAATAAACAAAAATTAATAAATTCATTTATAATTTTAAAATGAATTAATAAGACTTTTTATCCAAGGTATTTTCTGGTTGGTCCACGTGGACCAACTAGAGCCCTTCCTTGGTTGACCTCGGTCATCACTCTGACCGAGGTCTGGCATCTGTCAGGCTATGGTTTTTTTGGCTTCTTCTCCAAATTTTGGAGAGTGCGCCTTACACCATCTCTTGTCAATGTCTTCAGAACTTTTGTTCCTCGTGGAACCATGTTACACGCCTAGAGCTCACATTGGGGAATGGATTCAAGATTCATTAGATATGCCTTGATCTTCGAGCCTCCTCGCCCAGCTTTCAAAACCGAGCCAGCCACCTTCCTCTCCCCTTGAACCCTTTTTGCCCTAGCTAAGCCCTTCCCCTTGGCGCCCTGGATTGAGATAGGTGACATCTACTCTCCGGAGAGCTCGCGGAGGCATTTGGCCAGGCTAATCGTGGTGTCCAACCCATCTCCGGCCAAGAGGCCGTGAGGTACTACCTTGGGTATTTTTACCCTCGAGGCTCTGTTTCCATCGCTTTTTTCTTTATGCACTTTCATTCCTAGTAGCATTAGGTACCTTAGATACCCTTCATTTTGCTTGAAATCCACTCGAACGTCGACATCAACCCCCTCGTCGGAGTTAGCTCCAGCGAGCTTCTCCCTCACCGCATCCCACCTTCTTCTACTGCGGGCTGATGCGCGGCAATTTGCCCGCGTTCCCCTTAACTTTTTTGCAGGTTTAAAGAGCAGAGCCAGGACATGGGGGGGGGGGCAGTTAACATCTTCGCCGGAGACACCTGGGCCCTCCTCGCTTCTTCGACGACGTGGAGGGGCTCCAGAGGTCGCCTCTCCTTTTTGAAGCCCCCAACGCCTAGATCTAGATCGTAGGAAGCTCGGGGGCATTTTTGAAGCATCCCGGACAACGGAGGAGGGTGATCGACGCTGGGGAAATTCGCACCCCCGCGGGTTCTTCCCAGTTCGTCGAGGGGATCTCGCAACCGTCGGATCTTGTAGAACCCCCAGAACGTACAACTACCGTAGGATCTAAGGCGCTCCTTGCCATCCGATTGATCATCCACGATCTAATCCAGGCCACTGGATCGCGAAGAGGCATCGCGGGCCCCTGTGCTGACACGTGTATTAAGTGGCATCGCCCAAGCCGTCCGATCGCGCCTTGCGGGGGTATTTTGCATTCTTTTCCCTTGCAAATTTTGTATTGTAATATTAAGACTAAATCTTTCCTTGGCCGTTATTTAATTTTGTAATATTTGCTAAGAACCCCCCGCACGTATTTGTAATTACATTTCGACCTTTACCAGCCAAGCGCACGTGCGTGGGCACGTACGCGCGGGTATTTTGCGGCAAGGCCCTCGCGGTTTTGGCATTTAATATTTAGTGCAGGAACTATTTTATTTAGTTATAAACTTTGTGGAAAATTTGCGTGCAGGCCCTTAGATTTCTACCTATTTACGAATAGGTCCCTACCAGGCCTAATTATTTTTGTGTGCTTGTTTGATTTAATTAGATCATTATTTTGCTTAGAAAAATTCCACAAAAATTCATAGAAGCTCCTGTTAACTTGTATTTACACGCCCTATTTTTGCATTGCATTTTTATTGCATTTTTATATTTATTAAAAATCAAAAACATGCTTTTTATCTACTGTCTAACTTAGAAAATACCAAAAAAATACTAAAATACCTCGAAAATTCCAAAAAAATTCCCTACTGTCTATTTTAACCTATTTTAGTGTCATTAAAAAAATCACTAAAAATCTCAAAAGAAAAACCCTAAAAATTAGAAAATACATAAAAACTTCAAAAAATATAAAATCCTAGAAAACTCAAAAAATTATAAACTCAGTTCCTGTTTGTTCTATATTTTATTATCTTTATTTGAAAATTAGTTTGGGAAAATTTTGTGGCTGTTTGCTATTTTTAATTCCCATTTTACCCCCAATCAGTAGCTTGTCCACTGTTTTGCTTCATTTTGCTATTTAAAAATACAAAAAACACTTTGAAAAATACCCAAAAATCACAAAAACAGTAAAAAATCATAAAAATATCAAAAAGATTTTATTTCTGAATTTTTGGCTATTTTTATTATATTCTATCTTCTCTTTTATTACATTGTGTTTATATTCCAATCTTGAAAAAATATATATAAACTATAAATTAGAAAAATCAGAAAATTAAAAATCAAAATACAAAATTAAAAATTAATTAAAAATATAAAAAAATTAAAATTAAAAACCCACAAAGAAATAACATAGTAGACTTTTGATCACATTCACACACTTGTGCATTTTTCCCCGTTCTATCATGTTTGCTTCCTGTGTTCGACCTCTACACATACTTGCACCTATACACATCTTGTTGTAGAGTTATAATAAATTTTAACTCCACATTCACCTTCATTTCCTTATTTGATCGTCGTGGGTTAATTGTTGTTTGAATTAGGATTTCTCGCGGGTCGCCTCAGCGACATTGTGTTCCCGCCTTGTGTGGATTACTTTAGACCTGTCAAAAATCTGGTTCAACAAATGGTGTCGTTGCCGGGGAGCAACAACGCGTAGTTCGGGTTTTTGCTTGTGCTTGTGATTATTTTCCTATTTTTGCCTTATTCATTTGCTCATTTATTTGATATAATTGTTTGACTTGTCTAATCATCCTCTCTTGTTGACTTTGTGCGAGGAACCGCGGATCGAGGGAGGCGCTCTACCCTAGTCGTCTACGCACCCACGTGAAGCCGGCGTCAGCTTGCCAACCTAGCATCAAAGGAGGCTTGGAGGATTTGAGAAGACAAGCACATTTTTGAGCATTTTTTGTGCATTATTTATTTGTGTAATTTCAGCGAGAGAGAGAAACTCTATTGTGTAATAATACAGGTACCCCCGAACTTTGGACTCTTGAGCCTAATTTCTAAGTGTTTGTTCACTTGGGGGCTCGCCGCGGTTTTTACGGTTTTCACCGCCTTTTTTTATTTTGTTTTCCGGTTTTGTTTTCCTTATTTTGTGTGATTGAGCCCCTAGTTTTAGGATTGTTTGCGATAGACTTAGGTCCAAACACAATAATAACCATTGCATGTACCTATAGTGCGTTTTGGACTTAGTCAAATTTAAACAGTCACGTCATCATCTTCGAGCCTACGTGCCGCGAGCCCACCCCATCAAGCGCTACTCCTGAACTCGATTTGTCTAGAAGAGGAGGGGTGAGTCTAGACCGGACTTCTTGGATTGAGGATTGGTGACCGACTTGTGGTTCTTCACGATAATAGCAATGTCTGAAACTTAGGGCTATTTCATCGGCTTTGCATTTGCATATAGATTAGGTTTCAATTCTGCTAAGCATCCCTGCATGTAGAGTGCTGGAGGCAAGGTGAGCATTTATGCTTTAGCATTCATCATCGTTTCGCCGCTTGCATTGCTTTGCCGCTCCTCTACCTCTGATTTTGATCACTTAGGTGCTAAGTAAAACTGACTCCTCGATTGGTTCGTGCATTCTCATTAAAAAATCCAAAAAAAGTGATAACCAATAAAATTGGGACTGTTAATATTACTTGACCCTAAAAACCACCAAAAAGAAAAATTTGTATTGGGGCGAGTAATCCCCTCATTGTCGTCGCTTTTACGTGCTCGCGCACACACTAAGGATTAGTGCCCAAATCCCATTGTGCCCCTAAGTGTTTGTGCAACTTTTGGACTTCTCACCTAACTCTAAAACAGACAAGATAAAAAGACCGCTCTTGTGGTCTCTACCGAGTTGAGTAGGTGAATTGAGGGTTTGTCTTGTTTTCATTTTTGTCTGTGACTGTTGTGTGCATTCTAGATTGCCTCTACGCATTTGCGCCTTTTCTCCACTTCTCTTGACTTGACCATCGTGCTCTCCCGATCATTGTCTTTTGTTTCCGAGATGGACCCCTGGAGCGTATTTTATCCGGACTTTGCGGATCCCTCGTTCACTCCAGCTGGTCCACTTCCTTTTTTCCAGGAGGACTTTGCTCTTGATTTTTGTACATATCCGACCAACCCATTGTTTCAGGATTCGAACTTTGACCTTCACCAATCATTTCCACCACCGTCACCCTCACATTTCGACAACCCGCTCTTCCTTGAGTATCCTGATCCGAAATGTGATTTTTGTCCACACCCACCGCCCACATTCGATACACCCAATCCTGAGATTTTGGAGTCACCTTTCATGGTATCCACACTTGAGACTTTGAATCAGATGATGGAGCATATGAATTCGAGGATTGCCGACCTTACTAGTGTAAATAAGAACCAAAATGTCGCTCCATTCTTTGATGATATGGAATCATTTGAGGATTATCAAGAGAGCTTGCAATCGCCGAAAATACAAAAAAATGAGAAAATTTTAAAAACACAAGAAGATTTTGGGAGACACGTGATTGAGTCGGACTGTGAGGAGAGTGCCCACCTGCCAGACCCTTTGACCACACAACCTTTCACACCTTGTCCCACCTTTGACCCCGAGGATGCCGCTGTACAGACTGCTCTTGGCACGCCTCGTGTATATGCTGATTCCGACTTCCTCCCTTGTATGGAGGAGGTCCAAAAATTAAAAAAATTATTGACTGAACCCGAAGTGATGGCCACCATTCATGAGATTATTCGTGCCCCACTTCAGCAGGCCATGACCGATTTATCTGTTCCTCTTCCCAAGAAGAGAAAGCAGAGGAGCAGATCTGAGCATCATATTTTGACCATAGCCACTGCCCACGCCATCACACACCATCCCATTCCTAAGAAGAGGGACACTGCCACACCTTTCATTAGCTCACCATCTCTGACTTTACTTGTGATCACACTCTCCTCGACGACGGTGCTTCGATTAGCATATTACCCTTCTCACTGGTACAGTCTCTTCACTTAGGGCCTCTCAAGAAGACCAGGATGATCGTTCAGTTTGCTGATGGATCTATCAAGAGGCCGAAGGGTATCCTTGAAAACGTCGTCATTTCAATTCAGGGCACGAGTTACCATGTTGATTTTGTTGTGTTGCCTATGGAGACCTCCACAGGGGAGCACTCTCCAATCATCCTGGGACGACCATTCCTCGCCTCTGCGAGGGTCGTTATTGATTATGGATCAGGAGAGATTCGCTTTCGTCCTGCTTACGAGAGCGAAGTATTGATCATCGCACCCACTCCCGACCAGAGACCTGCACCTGATGCGACCACACCTATCTTAGTTGACCCTGAGGACCATGACCTTGACGAGACTATTAGAGAATTTTGTTGCTTATTGGATTCCACTGAGACCCAAGAATTCCTCTCCAAGGAGGAAGACTTGGAAAGCATGGACCTTAGAGTTCCTTCTTCTGGGACTTGGCGCTGTGTTGATGACATCCGCGGGATTTACACGATTGACACCATTGAGCGGAGGGCAGATCCAGAGACTCGACAGGACGAACATGACTTGACTACTTTCACTGATGAGTCCGCTCCTGTTCACCTAGATACTAATGAGACCGGGACCGAAGTTGATCTTATTGCTTTTATTCGAGAATTCGGTCCCTTCGATGAGAAAGATGATCCGGTTGAGATTATAGAGGACGAACAGAGTTCGACTACTTCCACTGATGATTTCGTGCCTTTTGATTTTGACCTGGATGACGCCTCCTAGGACGACTCCGAGTACACTACTTCCGATGATGATGAGTTCGTCCCATTTCACTTTGATATCAGCGAGACTCCCAAGGCCGGACCTAGTCATACGTCTTCCACTACTCAGTCTGTGCCTTCACACCTTAGGACCACCGAGGATCTTCACCCTGTCGACCCTGATCGGCTTCCGTCCACTGTGGACCCCGATGTCGACCTGCACCACACCAGATCTATTCCTCAGCGGTCCCGCAAGAAGGTTCGCTTTCAACCTTCTTGACCATGTGTATATCCACCTCTGTTGTATATCCGCTTATGTTCATCTTCGTCCTTCTCCCGTTTTGCTCGTCCACCCATTCTCGTGTTTGCCTTGCTTAGGACGTACTTTGTCCTAAGTATAGGGGGGTGGACGAGCCGACTGTTCATTCTTCGTTCCGTGTCATCACTCCTGTTGTTGCCTATACTTAGGGCTTCTTTTACCCTAAGTATAGGGGGAGTGGTGTGTACATTCTCACGATATCTTCTTCCATTCTGATCTCTTTTCTTCTTTTCTTCTTTTCTTCTTTTCCTTTTATGTCTTCTGTATCTACCGAAAAAGGTGCCGCCCTTGCAGACAGTTTTCCATACTTAGGACGTACTTTGTCATAAGTATAGGGGGTGTGCACCCCGAGTTGTTCTATTCTTTGATCCTCTCCATTGTCTCCTCTTCTTGTCTATACTTAGGGATATCTTACCCTAAGTATAGGGGGAGACAATATGAGTACGATCTGTTCATTCCTACCCTTGACCCTCCCTGCTTTGTGTACAGGGGGGACGATCAACTTCTCATTCTTTTGTTCATTCATTTATTCTTTACATTTTCCTATACTCAGTACGAGTTAGGTCTTCTCTTTTCTCTCCGATCTATGAGGACATAGCTCAAGCTAAGTATAGGGGGGTCGTATATACTGCGTATATACTTTAGCCATAACTCATACTTTCGTATTTTCTCAATAATATGGCTAATAATTCATTAAAATCCATTAAAATCTTTAATAAAAAGGTGTGTTGTTCCTCAAATTCCTTGTGTATTTACTGATTAATTAATCAGGTGAAAATGTTTTTTGCAAAATATTTGAAAAATAGTTTGAAAACCCTTGTGAACATCTATTGAAAACTATTTTGAAAATATTTTGTTACATATTTTCAACCTTTGTAAAAATGTGTGATTTGTAAAATTTCTTTTCTTTGTGTGAAATAAAATATTCGAAAAATGATTTGCAAATGGTTTGAAAAATGGTTGCAAAAATATTTTGAAAAATCTATCTATACTGTTTTGAAAGCCTTTGCAAAATGATTCTCAAATGTATGTACATGTTTGTAAAAATTATTTGTAAAAATTATTTTGGACTATAGTTTTCAAAATTTTTTGAAAACCTGTGTCAAATAAGTTTGAGGAATACATACATCACTCCAAAAATCCACTGTATATATTTTTATAAAATTGATCACTTACCCCTGTAAATTCTTAAAATCCACTTCTTGTAAATATAAGAAGCACTCCCGTGTACATATTTTTTACCTAGTTTTTATCCAAAAACTTTTTGTTTTCAAAAATCCCAAAAACATTTGTAAAATTAAAATCCAAAATCATTTGAAATTTTTTTTTGAAAAATCTTAAAAAAATGCATATGCACCATCATCATCATCATCTTTTCAAAAATCCATAAAAAGTTCAAAATCTTTGAAAATTGCATCACAAAAATATTTTCTGCATAGCACTGCATAGCATGAGCATTTTTCGGATTGAGCTTGATGGTTGAACGAGTCTAAGTAAAATCTGAAGATTGGAGCTTGATTGGACCTTAAAATCTACCTAATAACAGGAACTTTATAGGAACCAGGATTGAGGTACTTCAGGTCTATTTGACTTAATTCTTTGAGGATCACGGGACTTGGTTCAATGAATTCTTGACTGCCTAAGTAGAGTATTTCAGAGCACACGCACGACTCTTGTTGATAATGACCTAACTTGGACACTTGCACCTTTCACATGGCTCAACTCAGTTGGAGTGGTGAGGGGATTGGATTTGCCGATATGAGATGCACACAAGTGGAAACATTTGTCCTCCTCTAGGGAGGGAAGTGCACCCCAACCCGTCCAGTAGTGATGAGTTTCGAGGATAGGAGATCGTGGGTTGTAATAAAGCTTCAAAAGAGGGATAGTCTACTGACTCAAGAGGAAAAACTCCCTATGTAAATGCTGCTGTATAGTATTCAAAAAAAACTCCAAAAAAGTGGACATGCCTGTACAAAAATAAAAATGCCTGCCGGAGTGTACATATGTTGTAAAGTCAAATAAGCAAGCTTGAGCTTCAAAGTCAAATCATGTGAGCCTGCAGCTGGATGACTTGACTACACTGGTCTTGCATCCTAGGGTAGGTAGCTACACTGGCTACCGTCCATTCTTCTCTTCACCCCCTCCTCTTGGGTCGGTTGCCACTTGAACTTAGAAGGGAATACCCCGCTCCTTGAGGGATGAGTTGTTGGATTGGGGAATCATTGGGTTGTCATATCGGAGAAGTCAGTCTCTTTGTCATTTCAGTTGAGGAGAGCCACCATCACTTACACTGTACGAGTCAGATTCATAGTCGTAAGAGTTTGCGTATGAGTTGAAGTATTTCTGACCTGGCTATTGAGGAGACTTGATCAGAGTTTTGGGATTTCTCAGGGACTGTTGGATTTCAAATATGGTTCTCATTAAGGTTCCGCCCGCACTTAAATTCCAAAGGTCTGACTTAAGCTCCAAACTTTGATTTTTTGAAGACAAGTTTGATAATTAAACTTCATCCAATTTTCTTCTTTTTCTTTTCTTTGTTTTTCTTTTTCTGCACTTACTGCATAAGTGTTTGCTAGGGACTAGCAAAGGTAAAGTATAGAGGGATGATGAAGTCGCATTTCACCATCTTTATTCTATCATTTTGGCCTTAAAAACCCTAGTAAATGCGTGTAAATAGAGCTAATTCATGCATTTTAGCATTCATGTATATGTGTGTAAATATTGTATAAAATGCGGTTTTTAAAGACAAAATTATAGAATAAAGAAAAGAAAAGAAAAAGAATAAAATATTGTAAATATTTTATGACCCGAAACCCCGATACCTAGGCATCTCGATGACTAGGTCGACCAGGAATAAAGTAGGGGGAGATAAGGGCCAAAATACAATACAAATTCCTTTTATTTTATTCATTCTTTATTAATTTTGGGACCTATTTTTGGTTCCACTTTTTATACATCAAATAAAGAAACTTTTTACATGAAAGTTGTATATAATTAAATAAAGAAAAATACAAAATTGATTTCACTCAAAAAGAATACACAGATAAAAAGTTATGGTCTGAAAAAAAATCCAGAATCCCAACTTCCCAGACCCGTATCTCACAAACGACAACTCCAAATGCATCAAACTCACTTTAATTGTATATAGAATAAAATAAGCTATTTAATGACGGTGGTTTCGCATTTGGCGGAGCTACGGTTTGAAAGTTGAGTTTTGGACCCTCATTGTATAGTTGTACCGATTAAATTATTCAATATATTCTTTATTCATTATTTTTGTATTTTTATATTTTTATAATTTCATAAATATTATTTATAATAATTATGTGCATTAAAATCAGAATAAAAATGTAAATAAAACTCAAATTAAAATACTTACATATCTAATACATAGATATAGAACATATACTAATACCTACATAATACATACTTATATTTTATTAAATATACAAAACACATCAATAAAATAAAATAAGAACATAATTATGTGTATAAAAGTATGTTATAATTATATAAATTAAAAATTAAAAATAAATAAATTAATTACACACAATAAAAATAAAAGAATACAATATATAGAAGAATATACCTATAAAGGGTATAATAGGCAACTTATAAAAACATACCCCTAAAAAATAAATAAAAATTACCATAAAATAATTTATAAAATTAGAAAGATTTTTTTATTTAATAAACAAAAATTAATAAATTCATTTATTATTTTAAAATGAATTAATAAGACTTTTTATCCAAGGTATTTTCTGGTTGGTCCACGTGGACCAACCAGAGCCCTTCCTTGTTGACCTCGGTCAACACTCTGACCGAGGTCTGGCATCTGTCAGGCTATGGTTTTTTGGCTTTTTCTCCAAATTTTGGAGAGTGCGCCTTGCACCATCTCTTGTCAATGCCTTCAGAACTTTTGTTCCTTGTGGAACCATCTTACACGCCTAGCGCTCACATTGGGGAATGGATTCAAGATTCATTAGATATGCCTTGATCTTCGAGCCTCCTCGCCCAGCTTTCAAAACCGAGCCAGCCACCTTCCTCTCCCCTTGAACCCTTTTTGCCCTAGCTAAGCCCTTCCCCTTGGCGCCATGGATTGAGATAGGTGACAGCTACTCTCCGGCGAGCTCGCGGAGGCGTTTGGCCAGGCTAATCGTGGTGTCCAACCCATCTCCGGCCAAGAGGCCGTGAGGTACCACCTTGGGTATTTTTACCCTCGAGGCTCTGTTTCCATCGCTTTTTTCTTTATGAACTTTCATTCCTAGTAGCATTAGGTACCTTAGATACCCTTCATTTTGCTTGAAATCCACTCTAACGTCGCCATCAATCCCCTCATCGGAGTTAGCTCTGGCGAGCTTCTCCTCACCGCATCCCACCTTCTTCTACTGTGGGGTGATGCGCGACAATTTGCCTGCGCTCCCCTTAACTTTTTTGCAGGTTTAAAGAGCAGAGCCAGGACCTGGGGGGGTAGTTGACATCTTCGCCGGAGACACCTGGGCCCTCCTCGCTTCTTCGACGACTTGGAGGGGCTCCAGAGGTCGCCTCTCCTTTTTGAAGCCCCCAACACCTAGATCTAGACCGCAGGAAGCTCGGGGGCCTTTTTGAAGCATCACCGGACAACGGAGGAGGGTGATCGGCGCTGGGGAACTTCGCACCCTCGCGGGTTCTTCCCAGTTCGTCGAGGGGATCTCGCAACCGTCGGATCTTGTAGAACCCCCAGAACGTACAGCTACCGTAGGATCTAAGGCGCTCCTTGTTGTCCTATTGATCATTCACGATCTAATCCAGGCCGCTGGATCGCGAAGAGGCATCGCGGGCCCCCGTGCTGACACGTGTATTAAGTGGCATCGCCCAAGCCGTCCGATCGCGCCTTGCGAGGGTATTTTGCATTCTTTTCCCTTGCAAATTTTGTATTGTAATATTAAGACTAAATATTTCCTTGGCCGTTATTTAATTTTGTAATATTTGCTAAGAACCCTACGCACGTATTTGTAATTACATTTCGACCCTTGCCACGCACGTGTGCGTGGGTATTTTGCGGCAAGGCCCTCGCGGTTTTGGCATTTAATATTTAGTACAGGAACTATTTTATTTAGTTATAAACGTTGTGGAAAATTTGCGTGCAGGCCCTTAGATTTGTACCTATTTACGAATAGGTCCCTGCCAGGCCTAATTATTTTTATGTGCTTGTTTGATTTAATCAGATCATCGTTTTGCTTAGAAAAATTCCACAAAAATTCATAGAAGCTCCTGTTAACTTGTATTTGCACGCCTTATTTTTGCATTGCATTTTTATTGCATTTTAATATTTATTAAAAATAAAAAAAAGCTTTTTATCTAGTGTCTAGCTTAGAAAATACCAAAAAATACAAAAATACCTCGAAAAGTTCCAAAAAAATTCCCTACTGTCTATTTTAACCTATTTTAGTGTCAATCCAAAAATCACTAAAAATCTAAAAAGAAAAGCCCTAAAAATTAGAATATACATAAAAAACCTCAAAAAATATATAAAATCCTAGAAAACTCCAAAAATTATAAACTCAGTTCCTTATTTGAAAATTAGTTTGGGAAAATTTTGTGGCTGTTTGCTATTTTTAATTCCCATTTTACCCCCAGCTAGTAGCTTGTCCACTGTTTTGCTTCATTTTGCTATAGAAAAATACCAAAAACACTTTGAAAAATACCCAAAAATCACAAAAATAGTAAAAAATTATAAAAATATCAAAAAGATTTTATTTCTGATTTTTTGGCTATTTTTGCATATTTTTATTAGTATTCTATCTTCTCTTTTATTACATTGTGTTTATATTCCAATCTTGAAAAAAATATATAAAATATAAATTATAAAAATCAGAAAATTAAAAATCAAAATACAAAATTTAAAATTAATTAAAAAAATATAAAAAAATTAAAATTAAAAACCCACAAAAAATAGCATAGTAGACTTTTGATCACATTCACACACTTGTGCATTTTGCCCCGTTCTATCCTGTTTGCTTCCTGTGTTCGACCTCTACACATACTTGCACTTATATACATCTTGTTGTAGAGTTATAATAAATTTTAACTCCACATTCACCTTCATTTCCTTATTTGATCGTCGTGGGTTAATTGTTGTTTGAATTAGGATTTCTCGCGGGTCGCCTCAGCGACATTGTGATCCCGCCTTGTGTGGATTACTTTAGACCTGTAAAAAATCTGGTTCAACATATATATATATATATAGAGAGAGAGAGAGATAGAGAGATAAAGAGAGAGAGAGGTTGGGGAGATTGCACCAAGGTGCATGTAAGCTTACATGCACTGGTGCTATAAATGGTCATTTTTTTGAAACGAAACCTTGAAGGATCTACTTAGAACTTTTAGTGGAATATGTGTTTCAAATTATATGAAAACATACATTCCTAATATGTTCATCTAGACGGCTAAAATTCAGCAATTCTGAGTCCGTTAAAATTTCACAATCTTGATGGATGGCTTATGAGTCCCGAATTAAATTGATTTTTTATGATATCGTGGTGACATATGATGATATAAATACCACATGATTTCATTTCAAAAAAATAAAAAATATAGACGTTTATGGCACCGGTGCATGTAAGGTTACATGCACCTTGGTGCAAGCTTCCCAACCTCATATATATGTATGTATGTATGCATGCATGCATGCATGTATGTATGTATGTATATATAGGGGGACTTTCAAATAGGATTTGGTTCTTCCATCGTCAAGGAAGGCCAACGATCGCAGTCGTTAGATTCAAATCTAACGGTATCATCAATTTATTTGCCCAAAAGGGTATTTTGGTCATCAATTTTTGCATTAACTACAGACATCAATTAATATTACGAAATATTAAATTTAGCTAGTTTTATTTATGATATTTTTTGCAATACCATATTTAAAAAATATTCAGTTTTGTGTTGGGCGACGTTATCTGGGCATATGTTTGTATCCTCACACATTTTTTGTATAATTCAAGGCTCCTTTTGTAATGACTGTATGTTTTTTTGCAGAATTCATTGTTCATTCAAAAATTCGTCAGATATTTATAAATTTTGCATGGTTCTTTGTAGAATACAATTTATATTAGTAATTAATATGTGATTCTTTTTAACAATCGTATGGTTCTTTGTATAATAAATTTTTTATAGTTTTTTGTAAAAATTGTCGTAGTCATCCAAGCTTAATTGATGAGAATTTACAAACCAAATTTGTATAAAATACATCTAAAATGTATAAAGTACATTCAAAATGTGTAATGCACATTAATATATACAAGATTCATAAAAAGAATACAGTCTTCATTCACAACCATTTGATTTGTGAAAATACATAACAAAGAGTATATTATACATGTCAGAATTGTATAATACACATTAATATTGTATAGTATATATTGTATAGTACATATTGTATAGTACACATCAATATTGTATCAAACTGTGAATCATTCTTCATCCAATACTAGTTGCAGCACCGTGTACATTCATCATCATCGTCGTCGTTTGCATGAAGGTCTTCCCGGAGAGCTGCAACATCATTCCCTAGCAACTACACGTGCCATTGACTCCTGCCTTGCCGATGAGGCTGCGCATGCTGTTAAAAATTGATATGTAAAAAGATCGACGGTGGAGACGAACAACCGAAACGAATGACGGCCTCCTCGCAGGGGCAACGACCTCCCTGATGATGACGACGGAGACGAACGACAACCTCCTCGCAATGACAACAACCTTCCTCATGATAACGGCGGAGACGAACGGTAGAGACGATCGACAGCCTCCTCACAACGCCCACGTCGCTGTCGTGCACATCCTCCTCCTCTTCCCACTTTTTGTTCGTGTGAGATTAGGGCTGGCAACATGAATAGAAAAAATAGGAAAGTGATTAATGATGAGATATTTTTGGTTATTACATACTATATTTATGTAATGAATAATGAACAAAATAGGTTTTTGATTAATTAAATAATAAGATTAACATCCCTTTAATGACAACCGACGAATTAAATATAGACGTATGGGATCGTTGGCCTTCCTTATGGATGGAAGGACCATGTCCCATTTGAAAGATATCATATATATAAGGGCTGGGAAGCTGCACCTGAGGATGTAGCTAACTAGCTGCACCCGGTCATTTTTTTCATTGATTTTTTATGTTTTTGAAATGAAACCTAGGGGGATTTAAATCAATATATATCACCATGATATCATACTAATTTCAATTAAATTCGATACTTCTATCATCTCCATCAAGGCTATCAAATTTTAACGGTCTCAGAATTATTGAAATTGACCATATCTAGATGGGCATGTAAGGAGTGTTTGTTTTACATGAAATTTGAAACACATATTCCACACAATAAACTAAGTAAATCCCCCATAAGCTTCCTTAAAAAAATTAAAAATCAATGAGAAAAATACTCGGGTGTAGCTAGTTGGTGGCACCACCCGCGCTTCCCTTTTCACACACACACACACACACACACACACACACACACACACACACAGACGCACACCCACACACGCACGTGCGCGCATGCACGCACGCACGCACGCACGCACGCGCGCACGCACGCGCCCACGCCCACGCGCGCGCACGCCCGCTGGCCCATGCCCACGCGCGCGCACTCGACGCGCGCATGCACGCCCACACGCACGCGACATGCACACGCACGCATGCGCACGTGCACACGCACGCACACGCATACGCACACGCGCACGCGCACGCACACACGCACACACACACATATATGAATAAGAAAAGGGATCCTACTCCATGGAGTAGGTAACTTACCTACTTGATTTTCTTTTTTTTTCAATTTCTTTATTTTTTGAAAAATACTTCCATTGATTTTTATAACTATATCCCTCTAATATGTCATTCAAATTACGTCAGAAACAGAGACTCCTACGACGAAATTTGAACGACATATTAGAGGGATATAGTTATGAAAATCCATGGAAGAATTTTTCAATTTTTTTTAAAAAGAAAATGGAGTAGGTAAGTTACCTACTCCATAGAGTAGGATCCCCCCTCTCTCTCTCTCTCTATACACACACACACACACACACACACTTTTTTCACAATTTTTTTATTTTTTTGAAATCTAAAACCGTGTAAATTCATTATTAAATCCCTATATTATGTCATTCAAATTTCATGCGAAACAGAGACTCCTACGACCTCCATCCAAAAGGGGTCGATTTAAAAAATCCTGTTACCTAAAAAAATGACTGTCTGGATGGAGGCCGTAGGAGTCTCTGTTTCACACGAAATTTTTATGACATAATATAGGGATATAGTGATGAATGTTCACGGAAAAAATTTCAAAAAAAGTAAAAAATTGAAGAAAATAGGGCCGGGGGAGCTAAGTTAGCTCCCCCTAGGGGGCAACCCCATTTTCCTCTCTCTCTCTCTCTCTCTCTCTCTCTATATATATATATATATATATATATGGAAAAAATGGGGCTGCCCCCAACATGGCTGCCCCCGCCCCATTTTTCGTCAATTTTTTTTATTTTTTTGAAAAATAACACCGTGTATATTCATCCCTATATCCCTCCTATATGCCGTTCGAATTTCGTCAGAAACAAAGACTCGTACGGCCTCCATCGAGATGATGTCGATTTAAAAAATTCTGTTACCGTTAAAAAATGATTGTCTGGATGGAGGCCGTAGGAGTCTCTGTTTCTGACAAAATTCGAATGGTATATAGGAGGGATATAGGGATGAATATACATAGTGTTATTTTTCAAATAAAAAATTACCAAAATAAGGTGGGGGCAGCCATGTGGGCTGCCCCTAGGGGGCAGCCACATATGACCCTATATATATATATATATATATATATATATATAGGTGACTTTTCAAATGAGGTGAGAGTTTTTTTGAAATTTTAAAGGTCATTGTGAATTTAGTAAAAACTTCGTAACAGTTTTGTAAAAGTATAAACTGCATAATGTAAACAAATGAATTTTGTAAAATATAGCATCTAAATTTAAATTAACATTTCCATCTAATATAATAATATTTATAATTTTATTTCAGTATACATGTTGTGTTAATATTTATTGTTATATGTATGAAACAAGAAATTGTAAAATATATTGGAAAGATGCCTAAATTGAGGGTGGCTCACCATATATATGGTGAGACCTCGTCTCATTTGAAGTTTCTCCTATATATATAGGAAAAATTTGAATTGAGGTGACACCTTTCCACATTTACGGTGCGACAAGTTTTTTGGATCGTTTGATTATAATCTACGGCCATTAACAAAACCACTCATTAATCACAATACCACTATTGCAACATCATCTATTTTTGAAATAATAATGTTGAATTTCAATTTTGACACACCATTCTCGTTGATAATTAAATATCAATATTAATTACTAAATTTAGTAATTCTAAAAGGTTTTCGGCAGAGGAATGGACGATGACGACAATGGAGGTGTGTGATAATGGTATTGGTGGTGCGTGACGACAAAGAAGATGATGCATGGAGCGATAGGAGATGGTTGCGCATGGACGCTCCATATTCGTAATCATTTTTTTTTCATTTTCTTTTATTCATCCATTAAAAAAGTTTCCAGGTTTGTTTGATTTGATCTATGTTTCGACATTTCATTTTGATTCCATCTCATTCCAGTCTTCGATTATCGTCGATCAGAGATCATTGTTTCTCATCTATTTCGTATTTCAATCCATATCTACAATCTTCATTATCTTTTTTATTTTTCAATCCATGTCTCCAGTTCTCATTGTTTAATTTCAAGTTCAGTGCTTTTGATTGCACGATCCATATATATGCATCAGGTTTTAAGTTAAGTGGTGTTGTTTACATCGTTTACAAAGCATTACACCTAATTACAATACATATGATCGTTTTACATATTTCTATCTCATTTTCACAATGTCATAATGTATTTTACACTCAAACGACTGCTGCACTACCTGTACAAACACATTACAGTTGTTTTATATTGCCTACAATCATTTCACGCTTCCATATTCTATTTACAATATCTTATTCTATTTTTACATTATGTAGGTCACTTCGATAACTTTCAACGAGAGGAAGAAGTATAAAGATTGAGACAACCAGATCTTACGGATGCCATCAATTTGGAATTGAATGCAGAAAAATAGGAGACGAATGTAAAAAGAATGAGGGAAACGTAAAAACACGAATTACAATTGTAACATATGTTAATGAAATGATAGATTTTTTTTATTGTAAGTCTTCATTTTGTTAGAATTTTCGACATGGCATTGGATGGACATAAACTTCGTGCATGGAATGTAAAATAAGCCCGATGAATGTGAAATATGGACTATTTATTTAATATGGATTCATTTATACACCGTGTGTTTAATATCATCTAAAACTAATATACATATGACATGTAACATACTTAACATCTTCGCAATTATCCCTAATAAATTAGGAAATATAGTTGTAATAAAAATCCCATCATTTTAGGAATATTTTCACGTGTACATCAATTAGTTAACACATGATCAAAGCACTCTATATTTTAGGAAACACATATACACAAAAAATTCAAATTTTTATCGGATTTGGGTTATTTTTGTGAACATCAATTGTTATGCTTTTGTAATTTATAACACGAAATTGTAAAATATCTCAATAAATTGTAAATTTTTAATAATCATTTCAAAACACGAACCTTTTTTCATTCGGATATTTCTGAAAATTTCTGTACATCATGCGCCATATATCTAAATATAGATTGATTAATGACACATATTTCAATAAATAAGCATTAATGTAATCGACCTACATATTAGGAATATTAGTTGACACGGAAACCACCTATTGGTTTCAATCTCACTCGTACGTTGGTCATCCAACAACCTAAGATGGTACCTTTCCATAATCAAGGAACGGTGCCACCTCAATTCAAGTGCACCATATATATATATATATATATATATAGGGTCATATGTGGCTGCCCCCGCCTTATTTGGGCAAATTTTTTTATTTTTTTTTGAAAAATAATACCATGTACATTCATCCCTATATCCCTCCTATATACCATTCGAATTTCGTCAGAAACAGAGACTCTTACGGCCTCCATCCGGACAGTAATTTTTTAACGGTAACCGGATTTTTTTAAATTGATACCATCGAGATGGAGGCCGCAGGAGTCTCTGTTTCTGACGAAATTCGAATGACATATAGGAGGGATATATGGATGAATATACATGGTTTTATTTTCAAAAAAAAAATAAAAAAACGCCGAAAAATGGGGCGGGGGCAGCCATGTTGGCTGCCCCCAAGGGGCAGCCCCATTTTTTCCATATATATATATATATATGGGTCATATGTGGCTGCCCCCTAGGGGCAGCCAACATGGCTGCCCCCGCCTTATTTGGGCAAATTTTTTTATTTTTTTTGAAAAATAACACCATTTACATTCATCCCTATATCCCTCCTATATACCATTCGAATTTCGTCAGAAACAGAGACTCCTACGGCCTCCATCCGGACAGTAATTTTTTAACGGTAACGAGATTTTTTTCCAGATGGAGGCCGTAGGAGTCTCTGTTTCTGACGAAATTCAAATGGCATGTAGGAGGGATAATGGTTTTATTTTTCAAAAAAAAAATAAAAAAACGCCGAAAAATGGGGCGGGGGCAGCCATGTTGGCTGCCCCCAGGGGGCAGCCCCATTTTTTCCTATATATATATATATATATGAGGTAAATGGGGCTGCCCCTAGGGAGTAGCCAACTTGGCTACTCCCACCCCTATTTTTCCCTCATTTTTACATTTTTTTGGAAAATAAAAATTTGTATATTCATCATTATATCCCTCTTACATTCTATTAAAATTTCATCAGAAACAGAGACTCCTACGGCCTCCATCCAAACATGGTCGATTTAAAAAAATCCTGCGACCGTTAAAAAAATGACGTCTGGATGGTGGGCTTAGGAGACTCTGTTTCTGACGAAATTTTAATAGAATGTGAGAGGGATATAATGATGAATATACAAATTTTTATTTTCCAAAAAATAAAAAAATGAGGAAAAAATAAGGGTGGGAGTAGCCAAATTGGCTACTCAGGGCAGCCCCATTTTACCCTATATATATGTGGGATTAAGGACTCTGCCTTGGGTGGTGCAGGGAGCACTCAGCACGCCTTGCCAACCGTAC
This sequence comes from Ottelia alismoides, assembly GCA_037367405.1. Taxonomy (NCBI): domain Eukaryota; kingdom Viridiplantae; phylum Streptophyta; class Magnoliopsida; order Alismatales; family Hydrocharitaceae; genus Ottelia; species Ottelia alismoides. The sequence goes on from JAZKJV010006930.1 coordinate 544,111, forward strand.
GATCGCATACCCGATCGACGGTGCGTATCCCCAATTTCCCACCCACCCCGCATCCCCGCAGCCCCACCCGACCCTCTCTCCCGCACACCTGCAGCCCCTCGCCGCCCGCAGCCCGCAGCCCTTCTCTCCCACCCGCATCCCCTCACCGCTGCCTCTCCCGATCACACGCATCCCCTCGCCCCACCCGACCCCCTCTCTCACACCCGCATCCTCCCAAACCCCATCGCTGCCTCCCGTGGCAGGTGCTCCCCCCACCCGCACAAGATATGAACATAAATATGCATTTGAAATGGTCATATCATATGCATTCCCAATTTGGCTCTGGTTTTTAAACCCAGCAGTGACTGCAATGCAGAGTAACATAAGAATCCAATTTATGTCCGGTATATATATCTGACCAACGAACTTCTTCGATGTGTGAATCACCTTCACCCTCGGAAAGCAACCAAGCGCCAACGCCTGTTTGATTATGGAATAAGTTGCACTTATGGTGGCTTGACTAACTACAATAGCCGCCCCAATAGCAATGACAAATGATGGCCAGTATATCGCATCTGCATTAAATACGAGTCAACCGGTGTCTACAAAGAACAATATGCATCAAAAAAAATTACCATATATATACCTGGTATTGAATGGTAGAAAACACCAGCCACATGGCCTTTGTTCTTCATAAGGTATGCTGCTTGTCCAGTGTATGCCAAAAGAAGGGATGGGAGTACAACAAGAGTAAAAGCAATCTGCATCCAAGAAGAGACATCATAAACATGATATGCACTTGACTAACAAAGACTGGAGCTTAGAGAGAGGATTTTCGACCTGAATAGCCAAAACAGGGAAATGAGATAAGTCCGCAAATAATGCTTCCGTCCCTGCAAAGATTAAGGTTTATTATTTATTGCTTTCGGTCTCCTTTGCATGTAAATGACGAAATAAGATCGACAAACTATTGCTATCTGAGTATAATGACGGAGTAACCTGTGATGCTAAGCATAATGCCCCCAAGTGATGTCCAATTAGCCCGTCTCCGTCGTAAATATTGGATGGTGCAAACAGGTGAGAATGCTCTGAGGACCGAACTGTCATATTTCCACATGTTTACAGCCCCGATTGTTCCAATTAAGATAAACCAAATAAGAACAATAGGAGCAAACAACCATCCAACTCGATCTGTTCCATAATGCTGCATGCTGAACAAACCAATCAATATGATTACTGCAACAATTACGACTACATCTGCAATTAAAAGAAATCTTATTAGATCAACAGATTTGAGTTATATGTGTTGTAAATAAGATTACCAGTTCATACATTAAACAGTATAAAATCGGATCCAAATGAATTAACAGAGAAACGATACAGATTAAAATCATATTAATCATATGTTTCCCAATCATTATCTGATTATTCAATGTAAACAGGAACCGATTAAAAGAACAGAAACACAAAGACGGGCATTATCCAGAAAGGGTAAAGCAATAAACGTATTGCGGCAAGCAATATAAAACAGAGATTAGTTTAGAAGTCACCGAAGCGTCCATGAAAATGGACTGTCCTTAGAGAAGATATCGCCCCCACAATACCGGTGCGTAGGGTACTGGCGATCCGCTCCCAGGATACGACGGTTCACGATCGTCGTCGGCGCACACCAACGGGATCGTCCTCGATTGTACCTCAGAGAACTGCAGCCGAGAGAGGAGAAGCGAAAGACGTTCGTCCGCGAGAGGAAGAACAAGAGAGACGGCGTGAGAGAGAGGTTTTTCTTGCGAGTGAAGAAAAACCGAGTCAAGTGAGGGATATAAATAGAGGGGCTCGCGTCCTAAAAACGCGACCTTTGTTTTCCAAAATTGCGTCCCGAAAACGCATCCTTTCGGATCCCAAAAAACGCGCCCATAATGGCGAGTTGAATTCCCATTTAAGTCGACTTACCGAATTAATCGTACACGATTAATTTAATCGACTTACCAAATGAAACCCACAGCAAAAGTATCGAGATCCGAATTGAATCTCCCGAGCCCGAGCCCGAGCCGGAGACGGAGCGGAGCGGAGCGCGCGCGCGCGCGCGTGTGTGGTCCTCCATTCCTCCTCTCTACTATTGCTACAAGAGCTTGGGTTGTGAACTCATACATAAGTCCACCAAAAAGTTTAGTTCTCCCCGGTGTGGGACTAAACTTCCACCCAAACTCCCATATTTCAAATTTGGGAATTCCCAACTTTCCCTACAAACCATTTGGTTTCCCAATTGAAACCAAATTGAATACCAATTGTAATTACATAGACTTTCCAATTAAAGTCTAAATACAACTTTGAATACAACAATCCCCCACGAATTCACCAATTTGAAAAGGAGATTCAAAAGGATTTAAAAGACTTCTTTCGGTTGCCCACACTTTGCTTTCAGTAAAGGTACCTTCCGGTTTGAACCTCTACCTAAGTTTACTACTTTCACTTTAACAGGAACGAAGTGAACTACGTCTTTAACTTCAGACCTTGGTGTTAAAGTATACGGTAGAAACAACAAAGCGTTGTTCTTGGTACAATCTTCAGGGTTGGTGCTCTTAAAGGCCATGCACCCTTATCCTGTTTCATGAGTGTGTTCAGGAAAGACCCTCTTCCTTTAACTGCGGCCCACAGTAACACTCACATAGGTGGCGTTCTCCAAGGATGCACTGCTAACATCCTGCCCTAAGGCTTGAACCCATTCAGAGCCTACGCTCTTCCTAAACTTGCAGCTTAAATGGCACTCAGGCTTTCAGGGATAAGACACTCATGCTTACGCATTAAACTTAGAGTGCCAACCAGTTCTCCAAACAGCTTGTTATTACCACATTGAACCTACTTTGTGGGATCTCCACTCAGATAGGTTGGGTTGCTACTGTAGAGGAACTCCCAATGGGTCTCAGTCCCATCCCAAGCCTAGACTTTAGGACTAAAGATCTATCAAGTCCCTTAGTCAATGGATCTGCCGTGTTGTCTTTGGATCCAACAAAATCCACAGCCAACACTCCCGGAGACACCAAATCCCTTAATGTCTTAAGTCTGATTTGTATGTGTCTCCTTGTTTTCTGATTGAACTTTGAACTCTTGATCTTGGCAATTGTGGTCATATTATTAAAATGTACCGAGATCGCAGGAACAGGCTGACCTACCATGGGAATTTCAGACAGAAGTTCCCTTAGCCATTCAGCCTCAATTCCAGTGGTGTCCAAGGCACACAACTCGGCCTCAAAAGTGGATCGAGCTAGAATGGTCTGCTTCACAGACCTCCAGGAGACTTCACCGTCTCCATGGTAAATACATACCCTGTAACACCATTACTCCCAGACTCCTCTATTTTCCCTATCCAGCTTGCATCACTGTATCCTTCTAGTACAGATGGATGTCTACCATAATGCAAACTAAGAGAAATAGTTCCCTTCAAGTACTTCAGTACTCGATCCAGAGCCTTCCAGTGAGTACGGTCAGGACAGCTAGTGTATCTACTCAGCTTTGCAACCGAGAATGAAATATCAGGTCTCGTGCAATTTGCAAGATACATTAGACTTCCTATCACTTGTGAATATCTTAGCTGGGCTACAGGTACTCCACTTTTATTTTTAAATAACGTTTTGGATGAATCGTCCCTGCTTACAGCTTTGCAATCTTAATATACAAATTTCTCAAGTACCTTCTCAACATAGTGAGATTGAGAAATTACAATCTCATCAACTGACCTTGTCAGTTTGAGACCCAAGATTACATCAGCAACACCCATGTCCTTCATCTCAAACTTCCTACTCAAGAAAGCCTTAGTCTCATTAATAATCCTCATATGTGATCCAAACAACAATATGTCATCAACATATAGGCACAAGACAATACACTCATCACCTTTCACCTTAGAATAAACACACTTGTCGGATTCATGAACCTTAAAGCCATATGACAAAATAGTCTTGTCAAATTTTTCATGCCACTGTTTTGGTGCTTGTTTCAATCCGTAAAGGGATTTCACAAGCTTGCAAACCTTTCCCTCATTCCCAGGAGTCACAAGCCCATCAGGTTGATCCATATAGATCTCTTCCTCAAGATCGCCATGCAAGAAGTCGGTCTTTACATCCATCTGGTGGATAGAGAGATCATATACAGATGCCAATGCTATAAGTATCCGGATTGTGGTCATCCTAGTCACAGGGGAATAGGTATCAAAATAATCGATACCTTCCTTTTGCCTAAAGCCCTTGGCAACTAATCTGGCTTTGTACTTTTCAATTGATCCGTCAGGTCTAAGCTTTCTCTTAAACACCCACTTGCACCCAATGGTAGAGCACCCTTTGGGTAAATCAACCAACTCCCAAGTTCCATTAGCCATAATGGAATCCATCTCGGATTTGATGGCTTCCTTATATTGTTTTGCTTCGGATGAAGACATGGCTTCCTTGTAACTTGGTGGATCACCCTCGATCTGGTAGACAACAAAGTCGCTACCCAGATCCTTGGCTATCCGAGGTCTTTTACTCCTCCTTGGCTCAATCTCTTCAGAGAGATCATTGGGTTCAGGTTGAGTCTCAACCCCCACATTCGATATTCTTTCCACTTGATCTGGAATAGATCCTGACGTGGAGGATCCCTCAATGGTCAGATTCTGAGGAATCCCAGTCTTCAATGGGAAGACATCCTCAAAGAAGGTAGCATCACGGAGTTCAACAATAGTGTTGACATCTATGCCTGGTATCTCGGACCGAATTACCAAGAACCTATATGCATAGCTATTTTCTAGATAACCTAAGAAGACCGCATCAACAGTTTTAGGACCAAGTTTCTTTCTCTTGTGTTCTGGGACTAAAACCTTAGCGAGACAGCCCCACACTTTGAGATATCTTAAACTCGGTTTCCTATTTTTCCAAAGTTCAAAGGGACACTTTTTCATATGTCTTGGAGGCACCCTATTCAGAATATGGCAGGCCGTATTCAAGGCTTCTCCCCACATATAGGTTGGAAGTCCATAACTCTGTAGGAGAGCATTGATCATGTCAGTTAAGGTTCTATTTTTCCGTTCTGCTATCCCATTTGATTGCGGTGAATATGGGGCCGTAACTTCATGAACTATGCCAAAAGATTTGCATTGTTTATCAAATAAGTTAGAGGTATATTCACCTCCTCTATCTGACCTAAGGCGTTTAAGCACTTTTCCTGTTTGTGTCTCAGCCTCATTCTTAAAGATAAGAAATTTCTCTAAGCCTTCATCCTTGGTTTTCATTAGATATACATAGCAGTATCTACTGCCATCATCTATAAAGGTGATAAAGTATTTCTTATTGTCTCGGGTCAACACACCATTAAACTCACAGATATCCGTGTGCACTAGATCCAAGATCTCACTATCTCTAGAGACAGACTGAAAAGACTTCCTAGGTGTCTTTGCTTGCACACATATCTCACATTTTTGAGTTTTATCAATTGTGTGTTTAGGGATTAACTCTAAATTCATCATTCTTTTAATTTTTAAGTTTACATGTCCCAATCTACCATGCCACAGATCACAAGATTCTAGATTATTCACAACATGAGAAACAGAACTAGAACATTCAGTACTCAAAACATTCATTTCATTAATGTTTACTGAATCACATCTAATTCTAAATAACAAATCAAAATCAGCCAAATAGCCTTTTCCATAAAAAATGCCATGTCTTAGAATGACTACTTTATTACATTTAAAGTTTAACTCAAAACCATTTCTAACTAAGATAGAGCCAGATAACACATTCTTCTTGATGTCAGGAACATGCAGCACCCTGTACAACGTCCAGACACGTCCAGAGGAGAACCTCAAGTTGACTTGTCCTGACCCTAGCACCCTGGCCGCAGAATCGTTCCCCATCTTCACAGTCCCACCGCTGCAGGTCTGATAAGAAGAAAACAATGTTCTGTCAGAACATATGTTCACATTGGCTCCCGTATCCACGAGCCACTCATTTGGATCATGGATATGATATAGTTCAGGTTTTACAGAGACATACCCCTCGCTAGCCCCGAGTCCCATAGTGATCATGTTCACTTGTGGACTCCCGTCTGTAGCCTTAGGTTGAGCCTTCAAGGACGGACAGTCCTTCTTCCAATGGCCAACCTGATTACAGTGCCAACAGGGTTTATTCTTTGCCTTTTTCTGGATCTTGTCCTTTGGTTTCATTTTATTGTTATTGGGACCCTTTCCCTTTTTATCTTTGCCCTTCGAGGTCATGAAATTGACCTTAGCCTGAATATCAACAGGAAGCATAGGTTTTTGTTTCCTGTGTTCCTCCTCTATGGCAATTGCCACCATCAAGTCATCCATAGAAATTTTCTCCTTTCTGTGTTTCAGGGTCATACCGAAGTCTTCCCATGACTTGGGAAATTTCTCTATGATGCACATGACCTGAAACTTCTCTGGAAGTTTCATTTCGGCATCCTCTAGACCATGGAGCAAGAGTAAAAACTCGTGTGCCTGTTCAGAAACAGACTTCCCCTCGGCCATGGAAAACTTCAAGAATTTGGCTACGGAGTATTTCTCAATACCGAGATCTTCGGTGTTATACTTCTGATACAAATCTTCCCATAGCCCCTTCGCAGTCTGCGTGGATGAACAGTATACGTCAAACAACGTGTTGGATAGAGCCAACAAGATGCAACCATGACATATACGATCGCGTTCCTTCCACGCAGATTGCGCCTTATGGCTATCGGGTGAGGGGTTTTCCGCCTCCACCGTAGGACAGTCGGTTTCAAGCATCGAGATTAACCCTATGGTGGTTAACCAGATCCTCATGCATTGTTGCCAACGCTTAAAATTCTGTCCACCGAATTTTTCAGGCATACCCGTCATATCTACCCTCGATTTAAACATTGTTTTCGACATTTTAAAACCGGTTCCAGATATCTTCTCTAAGATTGTTGTAAATAAGATTACCAGTTCATACATTAAACCGTATAAAATCGGATCCAAATGAATTAACAGAGAAACGATACAGATTAAAATCATATTAATCATATGTTTCCCAATCATTATCCGATTATTCAATGTAAACAGGAACCGATTAAAAGAACAGAAACACAAAGACGGGCATGATCCAGAAAGGGTAAAACAATAAACGTATTGCGGCAAGCAATATAAAACAGAGATTAGTTTAGAAGTCACCGAAGCGTCCATGAAAATGGACTGTCCTTAGAGAAGATATCGCCCCCACAATACCGGTGCGTAGGGTACTGGCGATCCGCTCCCAGGATACGACGGTTCACGATCGTCGTCGGCGCACACCAACGGGATCGTCCTTGATTGTACCTCAGAGAACTGCAGCCGAGAGAGGAGAAGCGAGTGAAGAAAAATCGAGTCAAGTGAGGGATATAAATAGAGGGGCTCGCGTCCTAAAAACGTGCCCATAATGGCGAGTTGAATTCCCATTTAAGTCGACTTACCAAATTAATCGTACACGATTAATTTAATCGACTTACCAAATGAAACCCACAGCAAAAGTATCGAGATCCGAATTGACTCTCCCGAGCCCGAGCCCGAGCCCGAGCCGGAGACGGAGCGGAGCGCGCGCGCGCGCGTGTGTGGTCCTCCATTCCTCCTCTCTACTATTGCTACAAGAGCTTGGGTTGTGAACTCATACATAAGTCCACCAAAAAGTTTAGTTCTCCCCGGTGTGGGACTAAACTTCCACCCAAACTCCATATTTCAAATTTGGGAATTCCCAACTTTCCCTCCAAACCATTTGGTTTCCCAATTGAAACCAAATTGAATGCCAATTGTAATTACATAGACTTTCCAATTAAAGTCTAAATACAACTTTGAATACAACAATATGCACATAAATAAAGGCATAAATTTATTGTCTCAATATAGATAAATCGATTTCAGATGATGGTGTGTGTGTATTGGTGTACACATAACAGAATAATAAGGATAAAGGAACATGGACGCCTGCTTTTTTTCTCTCCTCCTACAGAGGTAGTGGTACTTTCTACTTGGAGTGTAGTTTCTGGTAGGCATCTTGTTAGCTGTGACAAGATTTCGTTCACTCACTACTATTTTGGAAACCCGTCCAGGGGTTGCAAAGTTTGAGAAGCAGGATTACTGCACTTGAGCTTCTGCAGATCACAATGGACTTCAAGGTGTGGCAATAACTGGTTTAGTTTAGCTGTTCAATTTAGTTGTCAAATAGCTGGTGTTGTACTTCTGTTAACTTTCGATTTATATTTCTCGAGTCATGTCATATGAAATATATGTTGTATTAAAATTTGTACTTAGAGAAATTTCTTATATTTAAGAATGAGGCTGAGACACAAACAGGAAAAGTGCTTAAACGCCTTAGGTCAGATAGAGGAGGTAAATATACCTCTAACTCATTTGATGAACAATGCAAATCTTTTGGCATAGTTCATGAAGTTACGGCCCCATATTCACCGCAATCAAATGGGATAGCAGAACGGAAAAATAGAACCTTAACTGACATGATCAATGCTCTCCTATAGAGTTCTGGACTTCCAACCTATATGTGGGGAGAAGCCTTGAATACGGCTTGCCATATTCTGAATAGGGTTCCTCCGAGACATATGGAAAAATGTCCCTTTGAACTTTGGAGAAATAGGAAACCAAGTTTAAGATATCTCAAAGTGTGGAGCTGTCTCGCTAAGGTTTTAGTCCCAGAACACAAGAGAAATAAACTTGGCCCTAAAACTGTTGATGCGGTCTTCTTAGGTTACTTGGAAAATAGCTATGCATATAGGTTCTTGGTAATTCGGTCCGAGATACCGAGCATAGATGTCAACACTATTGTTGAACTCCGTGATTCTACCTTCTTTGAGGATGTCTTCCCATTGAAGACTGGGATTCCTCAGAATCTGACCATTGAGGGCGCCTCTACATCAAGATCTATTCCAGATCAAGTGGAAAGGATAACGAATGTAGGGGTTGAGACTCAACCTGAACCCAATGATCTTTCTGAAGAGATTGAACCAAGGAGGAGTAAAATACCTCGGATAGCAAAGGATCTGGGTAGCGACTTCGTTGTCTACCAGATCGAGGGTGATCCACCAAGTTACAAGGAAGCCATGGCTTCATCTGAAGCAAAACAATGGAAGGAAGCCATCAAATCTGAGATGGATTCCATTATGACTAATGGAACTTGGGAGTTGGTTGATTTACCCAAAGCGTGCTCTACTATTGGGTGCAAGTGGGTGTTTAAGAGAAAGCTTAGACCTGACGGATCAATTGAAAAGTATAAAGCCAGATTAGTTGCCAAGGGCTTTAGGCAAAAGGAAGGTATCGATTATTTTGATACCTATTCCCCTGTGACTAGGATGACCACAATCCGTATGCTCATAGCATTGGCATCTGTATATGATCTCTCTATCCACCAAATGGATGTGAAAACCGCCTTCTTGCATGGCAATCATGAGGAAGAGATCTATATGGATCAACCGGATGGGCTTGTGCCTGGGAATGAGGTAAAGGTTTGCAAGCTTGTCAAATCCCTTTACGGATTGAAACAAGCACCAAAGCAGTGGCATGAAAAATTTGACAAGACTATTTTGTCATGTGGCTTTAAGGTTCATGAATCCGACAAGTGTGTCTATTCCAAAGTGAAAGGTGATGAGTGTATTATCTTATGCCTATATGTTGATGACATATTGTTGTTCGGATCACATATGAGGATTATTAATGAGACTAAGGCTTTCTTAAGTAGCAAGTTTGAGATGAAGGACATGGGTGTTGCTGATGTGATCTTGGGTCTCAAACTGACAAGGTCAGTTGATGGGATTGTAATTTCTCAATCTCACTATGTTGAGAAGGTACTTGAGAAATTTGGATATCAAGATTGCAAAGCTGTAAGCACTCCTTTTGATTCATCCAAAACGTTGTTTAAGAATAAAAGTGGAGTACATGTAGCTCAACTAAGGTATTCACAAGTGATAGGAAGTTTAATGTATTTTGCAAATTGCACGAGACCTGATATTTCATTCTCGGTTGCAAAGCTGAGTAGATACACTAGCTGTCCTGACCGTACTCACTGGGAGGATCTGGATCGAGTACTGAAGTACTTGAAGGGAAATATTTCCCTTAGTTTGCATTATGGTAGATATCCTTCTGTACTAGAAGGATACAGTGATGCAAGCTGGATAGGGAAAATAAAGGAGTCTGGGAGTAATGGTGTTACAGGGTATGTATTTACCCTTGGAGGCGATGCAGTCTCCTGGAGGTCTGTGAAACAGACCATTCTAGCTCGATCCACTTTTGAGGCCGAGTTGTGTGCTTTGGACACCACTGGAATTGAGGCTGAATGGCTAAGGGAACTTCTGTCTGAAATTCCCATGGTAGGTCAGCCTGTTCCTGCGATCTTGGTACATTGTGATAATATGACCACAATTGCCAAGATCAAGAGTCAAAGTTCAATCAGAAAACAAGGAGACACATACAAATCAGACTTAAGACGTTAATGGATTTGGTGTCTCGAGGAGTGTTGGCTGTGGATTTTGTTGGATCCAAAGACAACACGGCAGATCCGTTGACTAAGGGACTTGATAGATCTTTAGTCCTAAAGTCTAGGCTTGGGATGGGACTGAGACCCATTGGGAGTTCCTCTACAGTAGCAACCCAACCTATCTGAGTGGAGATCGCACAAAGTAGGTTCAATGTGGTAATAACAAGCTGTTTGGAGGACTGGTTGGCACTCTAATCTTAATGCGTAAGAATGAGTGTCTTATTCCTGGAAGCCTGAGTGCCACTTAAGCTGCAAGTTTAGGAAGAGCGTAGGCTCTGAATGGGTTCAAGCCTTTGGGCAGGATGTTAGCAGTGCATCCTTGGAGAACGCCACCTATGTGAGTGTTACTGTGGGCCGCAGTTAAAGGAAGAGGGTCTTTCCTGAATACACTCATAAAACAGGATAAGGGTGCATGGCCTTTAAGAGCACCAACCCTGAAGATAGCATCAAGAACAACGCTTTGTTGTTTCTACCGTATACTTTAGCACTAAGGTCTGAAGTTCAAGATGTAGTTTACTTCGTTCCTGTTAAAGTGAAAGTAGTAAACTCAGGTAGAGGTTCAAACCGGAAGGTACCTTTACTGAAAGCAAAGTGTAGGCAGCATAAAGAAGTATCTTAAATCCTTTTGAATCTCTTTTTCAAATTGGAGAATTCGTGGGGGATTGTTGTATTTAAGTTTGTACTTAGGTTTTAATTGGGAAACCTATTAATTACAAATGGTATTAATTTGGTTTCAATTGGGAAACCAAATGTTTGGAGGGAAAGTTGGGAATTCCCAAATTTGAAACTTGGTTGAATTTGGGTTGAAGTTTAGTACCACACCGTGGAGAACTAAATTTTTGGTGGACTTATATATGAGTTCACACCCCAAGCTCTTGTAGCAATAGTAGAGAGGAGGAATGGAGGACCACACGCGCGCGCGCGCTCCGCTCCGTCTCCGGCTCGGGCTCGGGAGAGTCAATTCGGATCTCGATACTTTTGCTGCGGGTTTCATTTTGCTGATCGATTAAATTAATCATACAAATTAATTTAATCGCGATCACATTGAGAATCGGACTTGATCCAAACGGCTCGACTTAGCCGCAGTTTTGGAATCCGAATGGACACGACCGTTGAGGGGCATTTTCGGAAACCGAAGGGACTGCACGCTAGGGCACGCGAGCCCTTCTTTTTATATCCCCCACCCGACGTCGTTTTTCTTCACTCGCAAGAAATCTCCACCCGCGGTCACTCTCGCGTCTGCGACCTGTTTCTTCTCGGATGCAAGTCCTCGGAGGTGCTTTCAAGGACGGTCTCGTCGGTGTGCGCGGACGACGACCGTGAACCGTCGTATCCTGGGAGCGGATCGCCCGTACCCAACGCACCGGTATTGTGGGGGCGAAATCCTCTCTAAGGACAGTTCATTTCATGGATGCTTCGGTGATATCTAACCTTATCTTTCTTGTATTTTGTTTGCCGCAATTTATTTATTGCTTGCCCCTTTCTGGATCTCTCCTGTTTATTTGTTTCCGTATGATTATTCGATTCCCGTTTGCATATCATAATCGGATATTGAACTGAAAATGGATGACGTTAATGATATTGATCATTAATACTTTTATTTCCATTCGATTGGATCCGTATAATTATTGTTTATTATATGCATGGTTCATCCTGTTAACAACAATATACTCTGAACTGTATATTTGAATCCGGTCGGGTGCGGGTGCGGGGAGCACCTGCCACGGGAGGCGACGATGGGGTTTGGGAGGATGCGGGTGTGAGAGAAGGGGTCGGGTGGGGCGAGGGGATGCATGTAATCGGGAGAGGCAACGACGAAGGGATACGGGTGGGAGAGATGGGCTGCGGGCGGCGAGGGGCTGCGGGTGTGCGGGAGAGAGGGTCGGGTGGGGCTGCGGGGATGCGGGAGAGAGGGTCGGGTGGGGCTGCGGGGATGCGGGGTGGGTGGGAAATCGGGGATGCGCACCGTCGATCGGGTATGCGATTGTACGGTTGGGAAGGTAGGTGTTGGGTGCTCCCTGCACCACCCGAGGCAGGGTCCTTAATCCCTATATATATATATATATATATATATATATATATATATATAGGGAAAACTTGAATTGAGGTGCCACCTTACCATGAGTATGGTGCGACACCTCTTAAGAGCCTTCCGATTTAGATCAACGGTGGTTAACAAAACTACTAAACTAAATCCAAAACCACCGTCGAAACAACCTCCAAATCGCTATTTTTAGAAAAAAATTTAAAATATTCCATTTGATTACGACATTATCTCGTTGCTTATTAATTACTCGAATTTAATTTCTAAATATAACATTCATCATGATCTTGGGTCTCTCGAATTTCCAAAAGAAAAACTCGATAAGGATCCTCTCCCCCTCTCTCTTCTTCGTCAACACGATGTAGAGGCCGTGGCTGCATTTGGAGATGATGGTGTATGACAAAGATGACGGGGTGCATGACGATAATGGTTGAGTGGTAGGAACCGGTTGCCTATTCTTTGTTCTTTATTCATATTCTTAGTAATTTTTTATTCATCCATTGATTGAGATCCAGGTTATTTTACATTGCTTTTATTTTTTTATTTTGATTTTAGTTTTTCTTTTGATTTTGACTCCATATCGATCCAATATCCAATCGTCCTTGATTAGAGATCTTGCTTCTCCTCTATATAGATTACACAACATGTATATACACATCCGATTTTAAGTTAAGTTCTTTTTTAATTGCATTAATGACTTATACGCATGAAATTTTTATGTTCTGTGATTTTGATTGCGTTATTCTAACAATACGATTCAATAATTACAATACATATGATTATTTTACAATTCATTATCTCATTTTGCAATGCCATGGTATATTTTACATTTAAACGATTTCTGCACCGCAAGTTCAAACATGCACCCGATATTTTTACATTATCTACATTCATTTTACATTTCACATTTTTCATGTTATCCTCTTTAAAGAATAAATGATAAATTACTGATTGATTCTTTTATTTTGCAGATCACACATAATTGTTACAATGAGAGCATGGATTTTTACCAAAGGTACACATACTTTACAGCGGATGACGAATTTTGATAGACCTACGATATTAGAATGGAAGGACATTTAAAAAATTTACACATTAATAATAAAAAATCTATTTTACAAAAATCACAATCATTTTACAAAAGAGACCATAAAATTTACAAAACAATATCACAGTTTACAAACTTTGCTCCGACAAAATGTTCTCAAAGAAAACTGCAGAATTTTTCAAAATAAATCAAATACAATTTACAAAAGATACTACAAAATTTACAATACAAACATCATTTTCTACAGAATTAGGAAGAAAGTTAGTTTTAGTGTATGCTACAATGTGCATTTTTTTAATTTAAGAATTTAAAAATACATCCCTTATTTAAACCTCCTAAAACAATATACGTATGATGTGTAGCATATATAATGCGTTCGGAATTTACCCCATCAGATATATTAGGAAATACAGTTACAACAAAAATCCCATCATTGTACGAATATTTTCCACATGTAAATCAATTAATTATGCCATTAAAAGTGTCCTATATTTTAGGAAACACAACTATACAGAACATACTATTTTGTGTCGAATTTGGACTTTTTTTCGTACATCAGTGACTATTATTTTTGTAATTTACAGCACATGATTGTAAAATATATCAATCTTTTGTAAATTGATAACAGTTATTTCAAAACGCAAGCATTTATTCCATCATATATTTCTGGAATATACAACGCACACTCATCGGGCTTGTCTAAATATAGCATATTCGATGACGTGGATTGTACTAATTAGGCATTTATTTAATA